>JAECUM010002326.1:439912-457125 GCA_016617855.1 Megalonaias nervosa
TGTGCCCAGGCAAATACCTCGCCTGGCAACTCAGACCTGTAAGAGTGTGTTTTGGATTTTTAACATAGCTTTAACAATTTGAGTCATATCACTGTCTGCAGTGTAAGAGTTTATAATGATGTCAAGCACTGGGGTATCATTCATAGACATGCAACATCATGTCCCACCCAGTCACATTCTGACACCAGACCAACCAGTACAAACACTAACCTCTTAATGCTGAGCACCAAGCAAGGCTGCTGTTAGTACCATTTTTGTAAGTCTTTGGTATGACTTGGCCAGAGTTCAAACCTGTGACATCCAAAGCGAATTCTCGAACCACTTAGGCCAGTGGAGTGGTGTCAAAGCCTGTAAGAAGACCCTTCCCCAGACCTGACAGACTCGGATCAGAACTCACAGATTACTGATGGGGGGGAGGGAGCTCGGTTAAATCATCAACAATGGATCCTGAGGACTGAAATAAGTTCCTGCCACTTTATGGGGTGGAGGCAGCAAAAATGTTTCTGCCTATACCGAGCTGTGGGCAAGTAAAGAGTGCTGTTCCCTCACCAATGGGGAGAGGAGGCCACAGCTCTTTTTCCACCCTACTGGATGAGAAAGAGTGTTGCTCCTCCCTTAGGGGAGGTAACAACTCAGTCTGTTCTAATTGAAAAGAGAGGGTGCAGTTATTCCCTCTCTGGAGGGCACAACTTGCTCTCTGCCCTCAGTGAATGGGGAGGGTGCTACTCTTTCCTAACAAGAGGGTGTGACTCCCTTTACACTAGTTCATAATTAAGAGACTCCAGAGAGACTTGGGTAATCCTTCTCTCTGACCCCAAGAAACTCTTTACAAGTCAACAAGGGAACCTTCTTCCTCACTTTATAGATTTGTTGATGCTCAGTGAGATCTGATACCTGCATAAGGGAAAATCATCTCTCCTCCCAGAACAGGCGCATGATAAGTTAATGGGGTACATGTCCCATGGGAATTTCCTGTGACCACACCTATCTATACCTTGCTTAAAGTTTTTATACAAAAACTTCTATGCGTCAAAAATTATACACACGGTAATGTGTGGACTAAATATACACTAATATGACAATCTAAGCAAGAAGATACCTTATTTAAGTGTTTTCACAAGAACAAATGCTAAAGAAGAAACAACACTAAGCAATAAAAACAAGATATTAAGCCAACCAGGCTTTACAAAAGCAAGGGACTACTAAATTAGTGAAAAACAAGCAGACTACAACTGCTAATAATAATGGGGAAAAAACCAGGGAAGGCCATCCAAAATTAATAATGAAAAATAACCTTTCTTTAACAACATGATATAAAGGAGAAAAATGGTGTGTGACCTGCTTACTGTGTACAAAAATAGCACAATTTATAATATAAGTAATGTGAATTAAATGATTTCAAAAGAACAATAAAATGGGTAAAGGTGAGTCTGTAGAGTAAATGGTTTCCCTTTAAGTAATTCCAACACATTTATGTACATGATTTCAGCACACTGACTTAGATTTTACTGCAATATTGTAGAGCACTAAAAGATAATACATCATTCACTGCATCAGATGAAGTGGTCCTGGTGGCAGAGGTGCAAGATTCACATCTATTGACTAAATACCACATGTGAAAGAGAGGGCTATCTACACTAACTGACCAATATCATGTGTACAATAGAGGGGCTGTCTATACTAATGATGTTAACAGTGAAAAAAAGTGTTAACAATGCCAGTTTGTACCTGACTGATTTGGCATTATAAAATATAGGTTGTGTTAAAATCCATGCTACTTATTTAATTCAGGAATGGAATAAAATCCAACACATGTATATTTTTAAAATTATCTCACAATTCACGGTGATTTATGCTTCATTCAATGCTTCTGTGTATTTTACTTTATTCTATTTGCCTCACCACAATATAACCTTTAACATGTTATTGTGCTGTACCAGCTTAAAAAAAACCAACCCAGAGAAGCTACGGTTATTCAGTGATTAGTGTGCTGGAATTGCATCAGTTGGATTCCTACCATTGTATCATACTTAGTGCATACACACACCACAATTACTTAAGGCTGCAAAGTTTACCAAAATTAATTAACACGTCACAATATACAATAACCAGATCTATACCATTTAATCAAAATGATATGAAACTATTTTTTCCCTCATCTGCACAGCAGTCTCACAAATGTGTATGCCATACCTCGCTCAACATGTAGCTCTTTTACCTCTTATTATGACAGGATTCAGTATTTACGACATGTCTTTTCTGGATATATTTGAAAATTTTGGTGAAACCTCATGATATTGTTTTGTGCTATACTGAAACAATCCTGACTACCTGTCAACTTACATTCTTATAAAGTGCATTTGCACATATCATTAATGTTTTAGATAATTTATAATCTCCTTTTATTGTTTACATTCCCTTCATGTTGGAAAGTTGTACCTGTTTCCAATGCAAATAATAGCAACTGTAGTAACAGTTTTGATAGATGACCTTTGTACAAAAGAAAAGTAACTTGATACAGTATGTAAATCATATAAAAATTATTTGCTTAAATATTCATCATCTGGGGATAGATTTTTGAATCCCAGTGTGTACCTGACAGGATTGTAAACTGTCTTCACTTACCTTCTATTATTCTGAGACAGAAGTAGGTAATTGTATCCATTTTTCTCTCCAGGATTAAAGTAAGCCTTTACTACTGTGTGTATTGGGCATTCAGCATTCCAATAGGAGGCGCTCAGGTTAATCTTTCCAAATTCTTCCATATTTAGTAATATTCAAGAAAAATTTGTCATGAATTTCCCGAGTGTGTTCCAAAACCTATAAAGATGGGTGAGATCAGCCATTTTGGCTGTTGTGGTTCTCCTGGACTCCAGTAAAGGTCTCAAGACCAAGCAAACAGAACAAAAGTCTCTTCTCATCTCAACTGATTATTTCAAGCAAGCATCAATATCAAGGTAGACTAGTTACTATCGACACCTTAAATTTAGTACTCATAATGATTATAATGCTTCTATGAAGTTGTTTCAACGCTTATTTTCTTGTTATATCGGATAAAAGTTCCCACAGAGGGATTTAGCAGATGACACTGTCACTGTGTCATCATCAACACAGCCTAGTCCTACGTGTAAGACCTCGATGCTGATATTTATGTTTTGGGTATCTGGGCCTTACTGCCTAACTAACAGCGCTGTGTAGTGTGTTTTGCAGTCAGCTAACATCATAATGAAAGTCAAATTTTCAGGAATATCTCACACAACTGGCAACCAATAACAACGCTTTTCTACAAAGTCATAATGTTTTAGTCAGACTTTACTTACTCTGATGTCTTTTCTCTAATAAATTCAAATTCTCACAAAAGAAATGGACCTGTTTTCAAGTTTCGTTTTCCTATACTGAACTGCCAACCCTCCAGACTAGCAATTAGTGAAAGTGGGATAAAAATTAGTGAATTTTGAACACAATTAGTGAAAAATTATATCATGACACTAACTCCATCCACTTCAATGGTCAGTACTGCATTATATGAAAATCCCAAACTAAAACTAAAACATATTATTTACACTCGGGGATCGCCCTGGGCTTCGCCTATGTTGCAAATTGCAATGTTTTTTCCTTATTGGTGACAAAAAATACCATCTGGCGTTCTTTTTGGTGACAACATTTTTTGCAGTTAAAATCTGTATATACAGACTTGGGTTTGCAGTTGAGAAATTCAAAGGCACCATGACTGGAAGCCGCAAACTTGGATGTAAATTGCTCTGGAATCAGTTGTTACATAAACAAATCATTTGTTCATATTGACAAACCACCCTAACACAGCACTGTTATATCATAATCCGCTTATGCTGTCTGGCCTTAGTACTCAGTGCTGTAATATAACCCAAATAGTCATGCTACCTTACAAGCCACATTCGATCATCTCTGAAGGCGGGAACGGGAATGACTACAATCCACCAGACGATGGCAGTTTTTTTTTCTTTTTGAAAAATGTACCAGAGAAAAAAGTTTTGCTGAAACTTCAAAGAAAACTGATCGCATTTGAAGCATCGATCATTCTGTATATATATACTAAGCAAATGAAACAAAAATTCTGTCTCAGTCAGTGTTTTACAATTATTTGATGTCGCAGCAATAACAAACAGGCATTTGTTTGGTCCTTCAAAGAACGCCTTTAGCGATGCCTTCAATAACACATGAACCTTCATCCAAGCAAGCCGAAGACCTTTGATCAAAGAAAGTCAGCAACAAACTTAAATAAAGCATTGTTTCATTTTCACAGTGATTGGAACATATTTATTGTGCTGTGAAAGTTTCCTGTCTGCAACAAAAAAGTTCATGATTACGACTGCTACCAATGTCGACTACCATTTTTTATATATGTTTTAGTTTTGTTTTCTAATGGGACTCGACAGATACATAAATTTTCTAACATTTGAATTCATGGATTTTTCATATGCATGGATATTATTTAACACATTGTGGAGTGTACCAAATAAATCTAAGTTGTCAATATACAGATGTATTTCAGACTAGTTGTCTTCATTTAATCAAAATTTCCATTTTTTTTCTCTGCGTAAATCACTTGTAGGTGAAATTTCAAATTTATTTTCAGCACTCCCCACTTATCTAAACATCCGCTTATGTCAACAATATTACCTTGGTCCCGAGGATAATGAGATATATGGATAGTACTGTATTATGAAAATGGCAACAAAATATTGAGGTTGGCAATTTTATTGGCGATAACTTTTTTAAACCCAGGGCCATCCCTGACACTGATTACATGTACTACTTACTTTATTTGCAGCCAAATTTACTGATATACACAAACTTCACACTATTTGTCATGATATGATGCTGTGGCAGTCTTGAACTTCCTCCATCAGGCTATGGTAAATTTGTTTTCAAAACAGTTCAGGCTTCTTGCCTGCTGGTTAATCTTAGTGACTAAAATTGTTGCAAATTTTCAGCACCTAAGGAGGCACTAAAGTTTGTCTTATTTTTCCTCACAATAGGAAGCAATTTTTCACTGTCACGGCTGCTGATCTCCAACTGAGAAAGACAGGTTATATTCAACATGAAAGCTCACAAACAATGCTTCAGCACTGGTAGCATGCAGGACTTGAGTAGGTGGCTTAAAGTACTCCAAAACTGAATTCTGCTGGGGGTGCTATAGCAGTGTACTTTTTCACATCATTCTGCCACATGCCCACCGGTGCTCATATCATTGCTTAAAATATATCTGTCACATATGTACTATATAATAATATTACTACATGGTACCGTACATAATAATATTACTAAATGGTACTGTACATGTATGGCAGGTAAATTGTAAGCAATAATACCTTGTGCGCATTCCCAATTGTAAAATTCGAAGCACACTATGTGCAAAAAGCATAATGTACATCGATGTTTGATGGCTGAATGCTAGGCCAAATTTTGGTGTACTCCAATCTATACTTCACTTTTTGTGGAATACAAATCTTTTTCCTTCGAGGTGAACACATTTTAACTGCAGTGCAGCTTAATTATGAAATGGTATTAATTCAGACGATGAAACGTCGAACGGTGAATGATTAGTGGTGTCAGCACATGCACGGAAAACTGTGAACTCAAGCAAATTACAATATGTGCTAATCTTTCAATCTCAAAAATTACAACACTCGAAAAAGCTGTCTTCATGTAGTTTCCCAACCTCTATGTGCTTTCTGCTACCAATGTGCTTCTTCACACTGTCCCTGTCACCATGCCCAATGCTAAAATTTATGGCACACTGTGTGCAAAAAGCATGATGTATACCGGTATTTGATGGCTGAATGCACTGCCAGTTTTTGGTATATTCCAAACTAAACTTCACTTTTTGTGCAATACATTTATTTTTCCTTGGTGGTGAAGACGTTTTCAATGTGCAATGCCGAACAGTAATCCAAATCAGCGTTGGCGACGCATATGTGGAGAAAATTTCCGGCTAGGCCCTGGTTTCTTTCAAAAGCATTTTTAAAACTACTCTTATATATATATATATATATATATATATATATATATATAGAGAGAGAGAGAGAGAGAGAGAGAGAGAGAGAGAGAGATTAAAATATGCTAAAATGCGTGCTACCTGGCCAATGTACGAATTGGCTCTAGTTCTACTAATGTCACGACTAGCAGTACTGGACCGTTCAGCAACTGCCGATATCACGACTAGCACTCAACAGGAGAATTTAAAATAATTGAGAATTGGGGAATTCATGATTTTTTTTGTATGTGGTGTGAATCCATGAATCGCTGAGGAAAGTCATGAAATTCACACCAAAATCGTGAGGGTTGGCAGCTATGCCTATATTTCAGTTGGCTGGAAAACAATGAAAGCCAGGAATGCCGAAAATGGGTTAAGTTGAAATATTATTCTTTAACAAAACAAATAAAAATATATTATGCCTATTCATCCAAGAAACATATCCACCATATGAACCTACTTGAACATACTTCGGCATACCTCAACTACCGTCGCATTTCAACAAATTCAAATATGTGTCAATGGAACATGAAAATACGTCCATTTGCTAGTGTCAGATTTTGATTCCACCAGGATAAAAGCAGCACAGTAAGTATATTAATTATATTTCAATTTGTGGACGAGTGTCAATATGGGTTGCCAAGTGTGTGAGATATTCCTGAAACTCTGACTACTCATTCCAATGTCAACCCACATCGGAACACGCTATACGAGGCCGTTATTTGGGTAGTAAGACACAGCACTAAAACATAAATAACATGTGATACATCTTACATTGTAGGACTACAACAAAGCCATCTGCTATCCATTGGAAATTTAGTATTCCGATTGGCATTATCGAATTTCCTACTCAATTTCATGTATAATTTTGAAATCACAAATTACTATCCATTTTGAAGTGGTTGTTTCATTTAGACATCGAAATAATATACCCAACACACTTTGTTGCTACAAAATGACACACATTGTCGCATTCAACTCACGCGACACACTAATGACATCGGTTCCAGACTGTGTTGCTCAAAACAACAAACAGTGTCTCAGCCAACAAACGCAACACACTATTAACATCCGGTTCCAAACTGTGCCTCTAACATATTTACCATTGGACTCTAAAAACACAAACCTGGGTCTGGTTCCAAACTGTTGACTGGATGCACAAAATCATTACCACTTTGGTACGTAATATGAACAAATTTTGAGAACTATTATTTTTCTGCGCAAGATTAGTTTTGGAATCGGGATTATTTGAGTTTGAGATTACAGAAGTCCCCCTCTTGAATGGCCCCCCTGACCTGCAGCCACCCACTTCTTATGGCCAGAATCCCTTGGCACCAACGAGTTTGTGTTCAAAAGTACCCCTCAAGAACGGCCACCCCTCTAACGCGACCAGCAGCCAGCATTTTAGTACAAAAATGTCAAATGTTCCCCTCACAAGCGGCCACTTTTTATTTCAAATGTCTCCTGAACCAATAATTAATTCATATCGTGATGTAAGGTAAGTAATCAGATTATCTCTACTGTCGATACATGTCTCCTGATGTCAGGTTTCCATTCCTGAAAGAAGTGTTGGCTAAAATACACGTAACACTAAGATTAATGTTATATCATTATCTATAAAAGCTGACGTTTACAGGAAATGGGCTCAACAATGTTATGACAGAGTTTTGGGCTTCACACATCTGTCGAGTTCTTCTCTTTGATGATTGCAACCGGACGTAATTGTCAAGATCATAACAATAAAACATGGTCAGCATTGGCTAAAAATCGATTTTGTGCATTAACACAGACACACAGAGAAATTAACACTGAACAAAACAGAGTACCAGACAAAGACCGAAAAATCACGTGACAACATATCACTTCCTTTATGAAGGCGGCATTTTGTCCACTCTACAAAAGTTTCATCTGCATAATTAAATTGCATACAGTTAGCAACATCCGAATAAATCATTACAAAACATTAACATGTCATCACATAAACGGAGACGTATTATTTTAGAAGAAAGTCAATTATTCTACTCAATGACATTGGGTGGGGTGGGGAGGGGGACTTGCACAACAATTTTATATAGAAAAGACTCGAATCAAACAATTTTATGTCAAAAAGACTCGAATAAACGTTGTAACCAATAAGGAGATTATTCAGCAGCAGTGGGAAAATGGAGCAAATGGAAAGAGAATTATGTACGTACCAAGATTTTAAATGACGTTTTTTTTTACTGGTTCTGCAATGTGCATGACAACAATACCCACTCGCATATCACGCTTACGTCAAGAATAAGAACTATTAATGTTTATTCAGTTGAAATAAGTCTATTATTATGACAAGAAGAACCTTTTAATAATTAACACATTAACCCCTAGAGGTTTTTTGTTGTTTTCGCCTGAAAGGCGAGTAGGAAACACATTTTGGGGCCTATTTCTGAATACATCCTAATACGTCGACCTCCAAGAGATTTTAGGTTAACCTAATGCCTAGTTGTGTTAGAAACATCGTTTTTCATTGGCTATTTCACCTGCACATGAGCAGAAGGGTAAAAGTTGGAGTTCTGGAGTTCTTTTTTTTTTTTTGCTTAACAGACCCATCATTTTCGTGTCGAGACCACTCTTTATTCTAAATGCCCATCTTAACCTACTTTTTGCAAAGGTTCGCCTGTCTGTGTGTAGTTCAGACCGGTCTGTCTTAGATCTGAGGTCAAAAAGTCTAAAATCCGGACACAAAATCAGATTCCGACCTCGGGCGAATTTCAGCTGGAAAAAACTCAAGTCCAAAAAATTACATTTTTCCCTCTGTATTTTGTAGTGGAACTAGAGCATCCATATTATTTGGTATCATCGTAACGCTACATCTGTCTACCTTTCTATAATACCACCCACTTTACTGTGTCATACATGACCTTGACGCTACAGAGCTCAGAAGTAGTCTACCAACTCCTGCTGCATAAACGTGGCGCCAGGGGTTAATGAGTTAATGTTACTTTTAAATGAAGATATTAAATGCTTTGAAGTACACCTCTCCCTCGATAACTCGGGGTCCAAAAACACAGGCCGCACTATAAGCAAGGGCGCGAGTTACCGAGGGACCTCCAAAAACCTCGCTAGACATCCAGAAAACTGCGGGGTTGAGGTGGAGGGGTAACTGGGCTGTTTAATGGCTGAATCCTCGTTTTATAATAGAGTCGAGAAAAATTGTCAATAAAGCGCATTTTCTGATGAAGTTGTTCATTATTATTTATATATCACATTTATTTTCAAAATGTCCTACATCTGAAAGATCGATAACATGATTGCAACTGGTTTTATCAACCAAACACGGCACGCAATAACATTCGTGTATTACGTCACGGCTTTTTGTTTTGTTGATTAGTCTGGTTCCTGGAGTGATATGTAATAGCATTTCACGAAACTAGGACTCTACGAAGCAGGGAATCAGACTAACTGTTCATACACTACCAAACAACACTCCTTTTTATCAAAAACACATTACATTTATTTCATGAGACAATCGTCTAAGTCGAAACTCAATTTTTGTATTTTTCAATTAGTAAAATATTCATGCTGTGATTTCATTGCAAAAGTAATTGTGAAACTTCTTATCATGCTTGAGGATATCTCTATGTGCGAATTTAAGAATTCTCTGAAACTTGTTTTTCCCACAACAACCCGTACCTGTGAAACAAAGCTCTTTAGTTTATGAATTACTCATTTCGCTTGGTTGCCTTGCTATATCTAACCACATTTATGACTGAGTAGGTTAATTTAAGGTAGTTTAATTAGATATGTACACAATAAAATGTATCACAGTGTTCGATTGATCAAATGAAATGAGTTACCCGACATACGACCAGTGCTGATAGTTCTTAAGCATGTAGGATTTGTACGCCTTTGACTTTTTTTTTTCAATTCCACCTGCTTTATTTGATTCAAAAGACGTAATTACCATGATAATAGGAAAGGAGGCCCTCTTCTTATTTAGTTCAACAATACAACAAATGCTTCCGCTAGTCTGATATCAAAACACGGTGGGTACTTAATTAGGTTCTCAGCAAAACGCTCGCGGACATAGTTGTTACAGTAGATTGACACATTTTACATTTACTTACAAGAGGACACATTGCATTTATGATGATTACACTTAAAAGTAACTAAAAGACAGAACTAGAACACAAATTTCAATTGATAAAAAAAAATTTATTTAATTGGTATTTATTTATTTAAGTACTGCCTCCACTTGGCGTGACATTTTCATTGATCGAAATGTCCTCAAATATTGTTAACTGCGGTTTACTAAAAATTTTGTTTGAAAAGAAAATGTAACAAGTAACAATGTAAGAAAATTATATGACTTCTTATTAAAAGTCGATATTTCATAATGTTGATTAAATTTCCAGGTCCTATCTATCATTTTCAACGATAAAACGAGTGATATATCAAGCTTCCGTTACCAATTTCGATCGCGACTTTCTTCAAGTTTAACCAATAGGGATCAGTTGTTTGCTATTTTCTGGTTTAAAAATTGGATCCACGCCAGACCCCGCGTTATAAGCAGGTTCGCGAGTTATCAGGGTGCAAGTTATCGAGGGAGTGGTGTATGTAGCTTTCTTACCACGTACATTACATATACTTTTCACAAAAAATTCAGTCCCCCTCTGGAAAGGCCACCCATCTTATAAGGCCACTTTCCTGGTGCAGAAGAGGTGGCCATATAAGAGGGGGACCACTCTATGTGAATTAGGACAAACTGAACATTTATGCTGATTTTCACATGCAATCTACCACTGATGCTAGTTGTCATTTCAACATAGTTTTTCAAACATCTGCTCTACATTGCAGATATTATAGTTCACCATTGTGAGCACTAAATTGTGTGAGAAAACACATATAAGTCTGAAAGTCATATAATAAACTGTGCTGACTATATTTGTTTTGTTTTGTGCTACTGTGGTGAACACACCATTTCTTGACACTACAATACACTGGAGGGATCTAGTAACTGAAAAAGGCATGAGCTGTCCATCTATTCCATTTTATTTGACCTTGACCCTTGACACGTTACAATATGTTCATGATGAAAAAGTAAATAATGCAACCAGGTGTCCAGTACACATGCAGAGTATGCTTTTGGAATATCTACAATGACTATAAAAAAAAAAAAAACATTGGCTTAAAAAGTTGAAACTCCTGACAACAAAATATTGCTCATTAAAAAGATTCTATTAAAAAACATGTTCTTTGAAGGTAAACAGTTCAAAGAATTATCTGTGAACAATATTAGTATATCAACCTGATGTGTATGTACAGCCATTTCTTGTCAGCTTTGTCTTAATCCTGTAATTACCTTCCCATATGTTTGTACCCCCGTACAAATTTTAAAAATGAAAATCATTAAGGGTATAAACAAAATGCACAGAACTTGATCATTTCATTCTCAATTTATAATTTCTAACCTGATCTTCACCAGGGGGGTCTCTAACACTGACACCTTGTTCATGTTTCAAACCAAACAGGAGTTTCTTAACTAGCATGGTCAGCATATCTGCATGGACAAGACTACTATTTCAAACAACAGCTGTGATGTAATTTGCCACCATTAGTAAGCTCTGAATAATTCTGTAAATTTCCATAACTTTGGGGAGTTACATCCCATTGAAAACATGCATATAAGAGCTACACCTTTCGATTTTGCTCAGTTTTCTTTCAGAAATATTAAAACTAGACATGTAAATATTGGATGTAGATGACAGTTTTTAATGAAAATGGACTGTTCTGGAAACCAGAAAAGGACAGTGCATAGTCTGTTTGGTTGTTTATGTCAACATTTTCCATTCCGAATTAAATACAACAACATGGCCAATTTCAGGGAACTCCAGGTGGCAAACAGGAAAAAAATAAAGGAAGAATGAAATGAGTATGTTTTGTGAATTTTTGATCTTGTTCATGCTTTTTGTTTTTTAAATCAATAGAGAGGTACAAACAAATGGGATGGTAAGCCAACACTATAGTGATGGCTCATTTGATGTTAAAATCATCCATACTTTAAGAAAAAACCAAAATCACACTAAACTGGTTTCTTAAAAGCAGAGAGGTGGAAATATATCATTTAACCTGAATGGCTAGTTTCTGCAGTTAATGACAGCCACATCCATGTTTACAAAGTAACCAAATGTGTACACATGCAGATGAGTCACTTTATATTTGCTAATTAGCATATCAATTTCTTTATGTAAAAAAACATATACTTTCTTTTTTTAAAATTAAACAACTTTATTACAAAGTGATTTCTGTTTTGTAGTAAAAATTTCAGAAAAACTGAAGGTTATAACTGTGAATCTATACATGTTATATACAAGAGCAGAACTGGCCAATGTGACAGACCATCACTTAAAGGTCTACGATAGTGTAATACACACTATACATCAGAACATTCATTTTTTGCTAAATAACTCAGAAATGTGCATTAAATATTGTCATGTGTAGGCTCATACAAAAATAACAAGAGAAAAGAGTGAAGCCAACAAGCTTTGTATATTTTAACAAAATAATTTATTTCCCTAGAAAACAATGTAAAAATTGGACATAGGACTTACGGTTTGTGAATATAATCCAAAATTTAATCCTAAGATTGAAAAAATACAAGTCCTATCGCTAAACAGTTCTAAAAGAATCCAGGTTTGAATCTCGATGAAATTCCAATATGGAGGCGATGATGTCAGATTAGGTCATTATACTGGTGGCAACAGATCCTCAATTGAATAACAGTTTATAATGTTTCCGTATAGAATTCCAGAATAAATTTCCACTGAATTTCTTTGTCCCAGAACTTTTTATAAAAAGTACACTTACTTAGTTTTCTAGAGAATAAATTATTAAATTCCAAAAAATAGAAAAACTACAGAACAAGCCGGCATCAACAATATAAAACACCTTGTGTCTTCAAGGTGTTAAGGATACAACTGGCTGGAAAGCTCACGGAATGAGTATTTAACCCGACTAAAACGTCATTTCATTCCCGCGTGATGGGTCGCATGGTCTCTTAACATTTGAACAGCGTAATATAAAGAATGAAAATTAGCATGTAGGCAAGAATAGCCCTATCTAAGAACCAAATTTTCACACTGAAAATATATAAAAAAAGAACAGTTCAGTTAACATGCGGGCCGAAATGACCTTGGCAATAGCCAATCATCTTCACTTGATGTTTACAAAATCTATGAACCAGAGTGTGTTAAAAATAGTGCTAATGTAATAGCTTTTATGTTCTATACAAACTGAATTTACTGGAAAAAATATTGAATCCCATGCAAACAATCATTACAATAAAATGTAATGAAACAAAATTGAAATAAAAAAGAATTTTTAAAACTAACACACAAGCAATTTAATTACATATACGTAACAATATGCATATTTTAACTCGGAGAAGAAATGATGATTATCGATGTTTTACAGAAAATGCTCCTGAAATATTTGTCTACTTCCAGTGATAATGGAATTTCCAGAAGTGACGTACTGTCGTTAAGTCCCTCAAGTTTAGCGTATGTGGTGATGATGGCTGAATCTAGTGATGATTCTAGAGAATTTACGGCAAATTTGTCATGCTCATTTTTGGCGTGTGAGGAAGGTGAACTCCTAGAAGATGGCGAACGTAATGAATCTTAAGAAGATTCTGCTCACTGAGGTTAGACAGTACCAATTTAAGTCCGAACGAGACAAGACTGTGGATGAGGACAATACAGTGAACACAGGGCATAATGAGGCTCAGCAGCGCTTGGGCTATTCATTCTGGTAATTACTATTATCATTATAGCAATTATTATTATTCTTTCGTTAATGTTATTTCAATTCCATAATGAAGAGAAGGGCACGAATCTTGGCAAAACTTGGATGTCTTCAGAGCAGATTTTCATGTGGGTATGGTTCTTCAGTAACTAGTGGTGTTAAAAGTTAAACACTTAAGACAGCAATATGAAAATTGCAAGGAAATCCTGTCCAAGGACATGAACACTTGTAGGCAAAATATTCTTACAGTAGTTATAGTGGAACTATCAGGGTCAATTTTGGGACAAGTGATTGCTTTGTACACAAGCAAAAATTATGCTTAAAATTCCTTTTCATAAAATCCCTCCTTTATTGACAAAATGTATCAGTACTATCACCTTACTTGAGGGTGGAATTTTTACCCAAACCTTTCATTTTCATAACAGGTGCTGCTAAAATCATTGGTCCATTATCTTGGAAATCCTCATGAAAAATTCTTTAATCCTCCATAATTTCATTTCTTGAATAGATTCTGTACTATGACATTAAAAACATATTGATGTCTGCTCATGTTCACATTTGATTCATTTAGCTTCCTAACACTGGTTGTGGTAGAATCTAATTTTATGCTAAATAAGTAACAGAAAACTGGGATACATGAAATGACATAACTTTATTCAAGTTTAAAAATTTGCTGTATATTCTTTTCAGTCATAACAGCTACATTGCTGCATAGAGGTGGCAATAACTGTCTATCAACTGACTCTCGATTCCTGACCACTTCCACCAGCACTGCCAGCAATTCTTCAACATAGTCTAAGAAAAAAAAATTGTTACCCCAGTAATTCAAGAAACTGAAAAATGTCATCCACTGCCTATATTCACAGTGACAATTTACCAAAGAGAATTAACGGAATTGGAAACAAGACTTAAATAGTATTCATTTTAACATACATATAATTCACACTTTAATGAGTGAATAATAATAATAATAATAATAATAATAATAATTTTTGTTGCGATATATGATTTTGAATATGTGCTACAAAAAAGACTCGTGTTAGCTTTGTTTTGATTAAAATCTTTCAAGTTCGAGTTGCTTTGCTTTAGTTAGTTTCTCCCTTGTGTGTGTGTATGTATGGGGGGGGGAGGAGGGGCCAGAAATATTAAGAGGGGGGCTGTATTACTAGTGATATGTTCACTGTCCAACTTTAATATAACTTTAAACATACAACTGTTATATTACTATATGTGCTTGAACATCAGTTTTCTCAAATGGTATCAATCAGGGTAGTATAAATTGCAGTATCTACATACCCATGGCTACATGTCACACATAATAGTGTGTGGCTCTCATATTCTGTCTGATCCATTTCTGTATCTGAACATGCCTGTCTGTAATAATAGTGTCCACCTCCACACTGTGGTTCTGCAGTTTTTTATGGCTCTAGAAAGTCCCTCTTTCTCCATGTCGTAACTACTCTTCACTTCATTGTTCTGAAGAAATGAGAAAAAAAATGTGTTGAGCAAAATTAACATTACTTGTATTTCTTAAAATGTGATGTCACCTGTACATAGCTTAAATGTGCTTACCAACATTTTAAAAATGGACTTATGGAAAAGTAACACTGAAAAAGTAAGCTCATTTTCTTGCATAAGTGTCATGTATGAATGCTGACAAGTACATGGAAGTTTGCAATGCCTTTGCTCCTTCTCTTTACTTGCTGGACATTTACTTCACAACCTGTGTAGTAGGTGAAATTTTAGACATGTGTATACTGATCATCGTGGTTTTCACACAGATGAGGATTACTCATGAATATGTGTATCAATTAAAGTGTATCATTGCTAAATAATAACAACTGCACAAGTGCTTGGTCTACTGAGTCAAACACTTATGTAATCATACTAAGCTTAGTTAATACAATGTTATATGTTTCGTTTGCTTGTTTATTTTTTCTTAAGTATCCTATCAGTCTGACATTGAACAGCAATACTGCATGATGGTGTATTAGTCCTTGATATACGAGTATGAAAAATATGTTTCATGCCTTTGCAGTAGATATGGAAGTCACACATGAAGTCTTTTGCATGTCTGAACAATAGTTGACAAATGCACCAAACCTTATTGCTTACTTTTACAACTAAAGGTTGATCATAAAGTTTGAAATATTACCAATACATTGTAGTTTTTACACAAATAAAAAAATTACACAACTTAATTATTGACTCATATGCTGAGATAAATTGTGAAGCCTTAGGAATCCATATAATAATGAGGACTTTGTATAATCTTTAAAAACTCTAAGCACTTTACAACATTTGACAACACTTAAAAAACCAAACTATGAACTATGAAGCTATACAAACCAAGTTAACTGGGAATGAATGGAAAGTTCACTGTGACATCAAAATGCACCGCAGGATATGTCACATCATCTACTGTCTTTGGTTCTCTCTAGTGCATTATCTTCTCGGTGCTGGTTCTCAAAATTCTCATTCTGTACCTAACAACAAAAAAAAAACATATATATATATATATATATATGTATATAATTAAGCAGCTCTAGAAGGCAAAATCTTTACGCTGACAGCATTAAAGTATTTTAAAAAATTCCTTTTAACTATGGGTGAATAATAATACTATACTCTCCACACTGAACGGACATTAGTATTCACACTCACAAGCAATGGGTTGTGGGTTTGACTCTGACCTAGACCGTCATCCATTGACACAGTCGTATATATTCTGGCAAACAAGGTAATTTACTCCCAGTGCCTTAACACAAAGGGGTAATTAATCTTTACAATTAAACACAATCAATACATCAAGTATTCACAACATTTTGGCTTTAGCAGAAAACTTGTTTTGTCATTATTATTATTGTTGAACAAGCATGAAATAAGCATGGGCATGCAAATGAATTTTTTCGGGGGGGGGGGATTGGGCAAAACTAAAATCCAAGGGTCACAGACACAGACACAGACACAGACACATGCTCATCATGGTAAAGCAGGATTCATTTTGGGAGATTAGGGATGAGGCTATTATGGTTTGCAAACACCCTCCCACTAAAATCACCCTCTCCCATTGATCGTTCTTTTGCTAGTTATATTTGTGGCGAGGGGTAGGGGCTGACAACCAATAATATAGCAAGATAAAGATGTATAAATATTTTACCCTTGCTAGCTCTTGCTTCAATACAAGCTTCTCTCAGTCTACATGATGTCAGCCCTGCCATAACCCTTTGTTTTTGTTGATCTGGTGTTCACGGACTCTGTTATCTGGCGAGAAAGCACATTTGGTACTGCATTTGGCAGGAGTCGTCTGATGGTCATAATACCAAGTGACTCTTTAATGTTATAGACGGTATCAAAATTTGTCGTCTCTGAAATGGTCACTGCAGACTATCTCTCCTGTCACTGGTCGGATAAC
>JAECUM010002327.1:0-84586 GCA_016617855.1 Megalonaias nervosa
AAATTGATCCATCAAAAAGACTTCAGAAAATGTGAACAACTTTGACGTAAAGCATAATGACTTTCCAATGTTGTACAAATGATGATGCTTTGCCATCAGTGATGGATGAATACACAAAAAGTGGAGAAACCTTGAAACAGTAGTTTTTTTAACATGTACATTTGATAGCATTTTAAGAAATTTCTACAGAAAGCATCCTACTAATCCAGCTTTTTTGGCTAACTGCATTTGCAGTTGGGTATAATGTGGATATACACTGTAGCAGGTGAACAATTTCAGGCCCACATTGACCTATTTGTTTAGTTATTTTGTTATTATATTACTGGTAAATATACTGAAATTTAGGGAAGAAGTAATGGCAGATGCATCAAAACTTATAGCAAGCTGTTATTGTACTATTTTTTTTAACCAATTTTTGTATAGTTGCTTTTAGTTCAGGTTATCTCCTTTAACAGCATAGTAAATATTTTTTTTCAAAACCAGTGTGTTTGCCCTGACTAGTAATGATGGAAACATGTTCCACTGAGTTGGAAATTGAATGTGTTAATACTTGTGTGCTATCAATCTGATTCAGATTCAGATCTATGGCATTACAGAGATCTATGGGCACTGATATGAGGTCATTATGAAACAGATTGCAATTTTTCATATTTCTCAAGGTGAAACCTTCATTGGAAACATGTAGTTATTAATGATAACTCTCCCTAAGAGGAAATGTAATGCTTTCTCTTGTAAACTACTTAAAAACAAATATTCACGAATTCCAAAAGTCACCAGAAGATGAACTATTAGTTCCGCCTGTCAGATCTAATTTAATATTAGATCTCAATTTTAATAAGATTGATGAGCTGTCTATCATTGCCTGAAGTATCATTTTCTTGTAAATCCACATTAGTTGGCATGGCGACATCCTTGGCTATGGTCCTTGACTAGTTATTTATTGCCAGAGTAAAAATAATCATGGCTTATTTATTACTGTACTTCATCTTATAAAATCAAAGCTTTTCTTGTGACAGGTACGTTAATACCATTATAATTAGCAAGGACAATTGTAAACATTTTGAAGTTTTGGTGGCATTCATTTGGGTGTTGGATTATTGCTCTGTCAACCCAGTAGTGCTTGTGATTACATAATGCTTCACACCTTGCCAGTAATAGTATTGGTCAGTTGCCCATAGATATTGACATATGTTATCATCTGACTGGTGTTATAATGGTGATTTTTCAATTTTTATGGTTGCTAAAAGCCACAGTCAGTGCCATCTAATATTATGAAAGGTTTTAGCTATGACAATTAAGAGCAAAACTATTTAATTGAGATGTCATTTGTATAGCCTCTTTTGTGCCCTTATTTAATCAAGAATGAAAATGTATGAATGTGAGTTATTGTATTGTCTGTAATTTCTCACACATATTTGCTTGGGGGGTTAGGGGTTGGGGGTAGGTATAAATAGAATTATCGGTAAAAAATAATTAAAAATATTCTGCAGATTGTTAAGTATAAATATTTGCGAAAAATTACTAACAATACAAAGTTCTTCGTACCAGAAATTAAAGGAAAAACAAAATTAAATAAGCAAGGTTAGCTGCTTTTCCATCGTTTTTCATCCTTTGAATTCATAGATGACCATGACATCGCTTATTGGTTTGGATTTTATGAGCACAGGAGTAGTTGATAAGGCTAATTCATGCTCTAAATTGTACTGGAAAGTAGATGCCTCCTGGGTTTATTTGATCAACAGTAGAGGACTTGCTGAAGTTCAGCAGATGGTGATGATGTCAGTGTTATCAACAATGTTCCATTTTTGCATGGAAAGATTTTGGATATCAGAAATAGCAGTTATTCTGACAAGTATATGGATGCAGATAAGAGACTGGCTTCTTCGGAACTTATTGATTGATGGTATACAGAATGATAGAGTATAAAATATTCAAGACAATATAGTGTATCTCCAAGCAACTAGCTTGAAGTAGATTTGGTATTAAAAGCATATTTTGGTTTGTGAAAATATCTTGAAGAGCATTGAATTGTATTATTTGATGTAATTTATATTGTCTTCGTACGACCTCCTGCTTGGATCTGATATTGATTTGTTTGGCCACTCAGTGACAGATTATATTCAGTGTTGTTTGATCTTGGTGTAGAAGTTGACAGTCTTTAGTGTGATCATATTGACGTCCTGTCAACTCGGGTTATTACTGTGGTACTTGAAATGTAAATGATTTGTATTTGATCTACCAGATAGGACTTATTAACCAGCCTGCCTGTCTGTAAGATATCTCTTCCTATTCATTTTCAGCTTAGTAAGGATAGTATTATGTTGTTGTCTTATGTCATGTTAGGTACAGCATTTTTCCTATGTTAAATTGAGGAGGCCCTTTCCAAATGTTTTTGAAATGACTGAACACATGGGGTGGGAGGTGGAGGGCCTGCCTTGTAAACTTTGTTGAATAGACTGAAAAATCATTCCTTAAAAAGTCAAATTGGCTAAAATAAGTTGAATAACTCGCTTTTTTTAAAATATACCTGCCAATTCAATGCTGATTACTTTATCTCATTAACATGATCAGCCACTGTTAATATTTATCAGCATTAAGAAGACATCCCAGATTTGTTCCACATGTTTGATCTAGGTACTTTGCTAATGACCACATAAGGCAAAGTTTCCGTTGCTTCAAATCTTGCTTACTTGTATCAAATTTGAGGACTATGTACTACCAATGTGTTGAGCAAAGAAATATGTCACATCTAATTCTGATTAGTGGTTGTTGTTTGTTTAAATCCAGAGTAAGACAGTAATCACCAATCAGAACTAACTGGCATATTCACTGCATCAAACACCAGAAGTATTGGCATCCAATAATTCAGATACAAAGCAACAATACAAAACATTGTGCAAAAGTGGCTATTAAATGATCTGTAAATTAAATTGTAGGTTGGGAACAAGTTTGTAATGTTTCCTTTTATGCTAATATATGCCATCAGTAATCAGTGACTGAACATGCCGACAGGATTTTAAAAAATAAATTAGCACAGAATCAGCAAAGGAACACTTGGACTTCGTTTACATAAGATTTCCTTTGCATGAGGAAATTGCACAATTTCTTCTTTTCTTTAAGATAGCGCCGAACTGACTTCCAGATTTATGTGAAGACATGAAATTGGTAATAAGATATTTTAGAAACATTCATGAGTGCAAAAGAAAGGGCTTGGTGACCAAGATTAGTCATGCACCTAATCGAATGGAGCAGCCTGAAATGGCCTAAAAGGTTGAATAAAAATCACTTACACCTAACAGGTAGTCTGTTGGAAGTACTTTTTCTATCTTGTCTCTGTTGGAAGTACTTTTTCTATCTTGTCAAGGATGAAAATGGCATATGGCAGATGATAAGTCTATATTTGTCTTTCATCTGCTTACTAGAATTATAAACAGTATGTCACTACATAAGATGGCACCACCCCACCACTGACAGACCTTCTAAAGATGAAAAGACCATAAAACTGGATATGTGTATTGATGATGTATCATTTCTTGGGCTGTGTATCATGAATTATATCAATACATGGCAGAGGTGTATAGATATATGTACACACAATATATTGGTCATTTTGGTTAGGTGCCCTGGGTGGCCAAGTTGTCTAATATGCTTACCATTACAAATCACTGACATATCATTGTTCACATTTGTTCAAGTCTCAGCTTGGCCAATGGGGTGGTGGTGTGAGAAAGCTTGCCATTAGCTTCCCATTGGTTTTTCCTGGGGTTTTCTTGGGTTCTTCCTGTACCAGATATACTGACCGCCATGTATAGCCTACCATGTACTGAAAAATGGCCTTAAGCCCACAAAATCAAACCAAACCATTTTGATCTCACCTGCAACAGGGTGTAACAAGTGGTGCGTGTGATTTGGATTTTTAACATAGCTTTAATAATTTTTTAGTCATTGTGGCAGTTTATAATGATGTTTAGCAGTAATATAATAACAAAATAACTAAACAAATAGGTCAATGTGGGCCTGAAATTGTTCACCTGCTACAGTGTATATCCACATTACACCCAACTGCAAATGCAGTTAGCCAAAAAAGCTGGATTAGTAGGATGCTTTCTGTAGAAATTTCTTAAAATGCTATCAAATGTACATGTTAAAAAAACTACTGTTTCAAGGTTTCTCCACTTTTTGTGTATTCATCCATCATTGATGGCAAAGCATCATCATTTGTACAACATTGGAAAGTCATTATGCTTTACGTCAAAGTTGTTCACATTTTCTGAAGTCTTTTTGATGGATCAATTTGATTAAATGTTTCTTATTTTAGTCATGGCACCTATATTTGATGACAGACTGGCATATTTGATGGCAGCATGGCATCACTGCTAAAATTAGGTCTTCATGACAGGATGCTTTCAGTCAATTCTTCTGACCAGTTTTTGAGACAAGGTCATGTAAACGTTTTTCAGTTTATGGTAACTGCAGCCATATATAATGGTGGATCAGCATCATTTACATAAATCTGAAAGCCTTTTATGTCTGGATGCTGTCAAATTCTGTTCAGCAGTTTTTTCTGAGAAAAAGTCTTGTAAAAGTATCTCTGTTTATTTGTGGGTTTAACACCTTTTTCCAGCACATGATAGGCCATAAATGGTGGCCAATATATCTGGTGGAAGAAAAGCCTGTGAAAACCCCTGGAGGAAGAATCACCAACCATAATGGAATGCCACTGGCAAGCTACCCTTGTTGGCCAAGCCCAGACTCAAACACTCTTTGTTTAGTAATGGTGGCCTTCTTTGATGGTTGATCAGCATCATTTAACTAAACATCAAAGCCCTACATGCCAGTATGCTTTCAACACTTAGTTCATATTTGTCAAGTGGTTTTGAGAGGATGTCCAAATAATAAATGTTCATCTATGCACAATACATGACAGTCGATGCTGGGTCAAACAATAAGCTCACTTGGCTTCAATTCTGGATGAGAGCTAAGGAAGCAATACTTGCCGAAATTAAAGAGAAATGATTAGAAAAAATAAGTTTAACAATTTTATTTCAACACTGAAAAGTTTGCAGCTATGCACTATCCTGACGTATGCATGCATGAGATGGCCACGAGACTGAGGCAGGGGGCAAGACTATGAACACACAAGATGCTGTCAAGACAAGGTGCATAGAAAGCTAAAGTTTCAATATCTTTGTACTTCCAAATTTATACCCAAACGTGGATAGTGGCATAGTGGCCACTAATTTATATTTTAAATTGCTGTAACACTGAACTTGAGACTTGAACTCTCATACCAAGTACCCACCTGAGTCTCTCACACTGCATTGAGCCTGGCCTTGCCAAGTTCCCATCAGGGTCCTTACACTGCATTTCTCCTGACCTCAGAAAGAAACTTTCAAAGTAAGTCAACTGTAAAAATCATCCATGATGAAGAATCACACAGCTCCACAATAACTCTAAATCACATATATGGGTCTAAGAATTTGTTAATAACAGTGATCATAGTGTAAACGAGTGCTGTTTCATGTGTTTCATTTATAAACTGCAATATTCAGGCTCATATCATGTGATCAATATGTAATTTGATTCATGAAATAGGATAAAGGCTGTAGCATTTTTTTTCAGGTAAATATAGTGATTTTTATTAAGTTATCCAAAAATTGATAAGTACATAAAAAAAATATCATTATCACAGTAATCTGAGTTTGATTGCTAGAAGAATATATGCAAGTTTTTACATGCAAATAGTCTACTATCACATAAGTATTAGTAGAATAAATATATACATGCATTTACAACAACATTTTTAGGGGGTAAAGTTATATGCATATACAAAGTATATTCATTATGTTAATTTTCACATATATAGTGCATAGAGACAAAAACAGATATACGTGTTACAAACATTATATACATGGATATATATATATTTGATTGTTAAGTAACTAATTACTGAACAGCTGTCAGTGCTACCTTAATCTTTTCTCATCTTCCTCTTATTCCTACATATATATCTCACATCTCTGCACAAGCTGATGGATACTAAGCATAATCAGACTATAGGGGCAGACGACAAAACTTATCTGATCAATTTCTGTAAAGTCTGTCTTTCCAGTATGGTGATTATGAGAAGGCATTCAACATTTTACCAAGAGACACTCTGGAAACTTCTTCGCCACTACGGCATCCCAACCAAGCTGGTGAACCTGATCAAGAACACTTACAATGGAATGTCCTGCTGAGTCATCCATGCAGGACAGCACTCAGACAGCTTCATAGTGCAGACTGGCATGAGGCAAGGCTACTTGCTGTTGTTGTTTCTCTTCCTTCTCGTCATCGACTGGATTATGAAGACGTCCACCAATGGGCGGAGAAATGGGATCCAGTGGACATTGTCGAGTCAACTTGAGGACCTGGACTTTGCCGATGACCTAGCACTCTTGTCCCACAGTCAGCAGCAAATGCAGGACAAGACCGACATACTGGCAGCCACATCAGCACAGGTTGGCCTCAACATCCACAAAGACAAGACCAAGATCCTCAAGATCAATTATGTCGGTAATAATCTAGTCACACTGCATGGAAGTCCGCTGGAAGAGGTGGAGTCCTTCACATACCTAGGCAGCATTATCAACCAGCAGGGTGGCACAGATGCAGATGTCAAGGCAAGAATCGAAAAGACTAGAGCAGCTTTCATACAGCTCAAGAACATCTGGAGCTCCAAGAAATTTCTTTGACTAACAAGACCAGACTGTTCAACTCCAACATGAAGTCAGTCCTACTGTATGGAGTAGAGACCTGGAGAGCCACCAAGTCGACGTAAAGAGAATTCAGACCTTCATCAACAGCTGCCTATGAATAATTCTCCAGATCCACTGGCCAGACACCATCAGCAATGCCAACCTGTGACAGAGAACCTCTCAGCTTCTGGTAGAGGACGAGATCATGAAGAGAAGGTGGGGTTGGATAGGACACACCCTACGTAAGCTGCCAACCAACATTACCAGACAGGCATTGAGGTGGAACCCACAAGGCAAGCGGAGAAGGGGTCAACCAAGAAACACCTGGTGACATGACCTTGAGGTGGACATCATTAAACTGGGTCACACTTGGAGTCAGCTTGAGGGGATGGCACAGGACAGTAGTCTCTGGCGATCTTTTGTGAGCAGCGTATACTGCGGCAGGAGTGACAGGCATAATTAACTAACTATTTATTTATTAAAAGGATCAATCTTTTCATGTACATGTGAATGGATTAAAAGTCCTCTCGAAAGTTTGTTTTAAATTTTGTAAATCTCCACTGACAAATTTGTATGAATGAAAACAGCATTAAAAATGTAATGTATTACTATGTATTTCTTAACTTAATTATGATTAAATACTCATATTTCTTTTCAATTTTGCTTTGGAATTGAGAAATTTCTGTTCTTTTGGTGATCTATTTTAATCTTCTGAAAAGCATTGAAAAACAATTATCTTTACTTTTAATATAGAGTGCATTTACTCAGTTTTTTCAAAATAAGTCATGATCGGCCTTTAACTACCACTTCACTAAATATCACAGTCATGGCTAATGCATCTGCTCAATGTTAAATATTATCCAAATATAGATTTCCAACTACAAATGCATTTTTCAGCATTACCTTTCATCACATGATGTCAATATATGCATTTGCCATCACATCAATTGGAATATTTATTGGCATTGTAATATTTTATAACAAAGGCAAGTCTATCCATCAATATGTATCTTTTTACCAGATTTTAGGTTTGATTAGAGGTTCATGTGAACCTAGTCCTTTGATCAAGTTTGCTTTTATATTGTCAAGCCTCAGATTCACAAATCAAGGGCCTTAACTTCCCTTTTCTGAAGACAAGATTGTATATTAATGAAGCCTAACCATATCTGCATTTATGGCAGTTTGACTTCGTCTCAGTATTGTACTGCTCACTAAATCTATATTTTGTAACCATGTCCACATATTTCCAAATAAGTACCATTAGCTGAAGTTGGTTGCACACATCATGAATTAGAGTGGTCAATATAAATCAACAGTCGGCCAGACTAGTCACACATAGATATGGTAATAAATAATGCAGCTTTCACACAACTGAAATGGGATAATACTGTGAATTAAATTGCATCTTCTGAATGCTTTTGGTGCAAAACATGGAATAAACTTGTAATTAGAAAGGACTGATATCATTTTCTAGTTGCTGCATGATGATTATGTACGTCATCCTCTTGCAATCACTTTACCATTTTCACTTGACAATTCTGAATTTTTAGTCACCAACTGGAATATTTAAGTCACAATTTGGAGCAATTTTACATTATTAAACAAAAATAGAAAAAAATCTGATACAATCTATTGGCGAGTGTTCTAAAACATGTGTAGCAACAATACATCAATACATCCACTTGTTTCAACAAGGGAACCGAACACAAGTGCCACACTGTCCAAAACCTAATGACATGCAATTTTATACTGTGAATTCATAAATTTATTTTTGTGGACTTAATGTCTTTGGTGGTTTTGCAGTAAATGACATTTTCATTAGAGTTTTTTAGTTCTGACCATGCCAATTGTGGGAAAAGATCTTTTTTTTCACCAGTCAATCGTTATTCACTGTGTCTTTTGATCTGTGGTTTGTAGCAACCACAAATCCACATAAACTTGTACCTTATATACTCACTCATAAGTTGCCAACTGCAAACTGCACAGACCTGTATCTGCCACAACATTATGTGCAGTTAGTCAGGATTAATCAGCAGAATAAACATCATAGACCCTGATCTCTGGCACATTATGTGATGGCACATCAGGGTAATTACCCAGACCTCCCAGGTTCTCTATTATAATTTGCTGATGTTAATCAGGCAATAATACTTGTAGGTTAGCTGTGACAGTCACTTAGTTCACTTGATCCCAATTAAATCTTAAAATCTCAATGAAGCATTGTTAAATTTGAATAAAGTATTTCTTATGCCGAGTTGTTTGTACCAAGGTCTCCCAAGCTGGTGACCTAAAAGATTAAAATGAATGTTTTCATTCATTGATTAAGAATAACAATGTAATCGACTGAACCAGTCTAAATTAAATGCGGGTCCTCTACATATGCCATTTTCAAAGCCAATTTCTCACCGAGTTTAACATATTATTCTCAGGTTTGCCACAATCAAGGATATGGTATTACTTTTAATGCCTTTGAATTGAAATCAATTTTTTATTTCAAACATTTTAGTAACATTTATGTATTAATGACTCATCAAGTAAAACCTGTTCGAATTTTTATTTCAAATTTTATTATCTCTACCATATGGTCATTTCCAGTGCAAAACTTGAACCAGGGGTCTCAAACAAGCAGCCAGCGGGCCACATGTGGCCCGCCAAACCGTATCCTGTGGTCCACAAGGTGTCATGAGAGATAACAAAGGTGGTGCAGTCTGTAAGCCATCAACAATGCCCTCATGCGGCCCTGAGAGTGGTTTGAGTTTCAGACCCCTGACTTAAACCAAGACTACAACTTTTATGTGTAAAAGCTTAGTTTAGTTTACTGCCTGTAAATGGATGTTACAGTAATCTTGTAAACCAATATGCATGTGGCTGTTTGTGATACAGGAACAACCCATTCCTGAGATCCTATGTCAGAATTAGTTTGTAAATCACCGGAAAAAATGACAAATGATGAGGTCTCCATCACTGACTGCATAAATCAAATTTCACTTGAGTGAACACCCATCAACTTTGCCCAGCATATTAAATTATGCCTTTTGTATAGGTAGGAAGAATCTTGCTACTAAGCTTAATCTAAAAACAATGACCATTAATCTAGGATAGGGACTTACATCTTGATGGACACACACCAAAGCAATTGCTATGCTGAACTTCTGCAAAGCTATTTCAACATTAGTTGTGTGAATGAAGTACAGAAAACTCAAAGAGTATCTTGAGTTATATACTCACTCACTGTTTACAGTCCTCCATGTAGGCAACAGTAAGGCATGACTGACTAGTGATTATATGTATCAATGACACAGTTATTACATAACAATTATATTTTGTCTTTCAGTTAAAGTGACCCTGACTTCTGACCCTTTGGCCACAGAATCAACAAGATTCTTTCTTATCAAAACGTAAGAAGACATCCACAAAACTTTGAAGGTACATGGTTAAGAAATTAAATATTTGGCAGAAACCATTTTTCTTCTTTCAATAACCTTGAGCTTACACCAATTGCTATCCACAATGTTTAGTCAAGTTCTGTGATGCAGAACTAATGTCATTGTTCACAAGCCATTTTTCTTCATCCAGTCACATTGACCATGACCTTTTCACCCCAAAATCAATTGGCTTCTTCCTTATCTCAAGTGCAAGTCATCCAACATTTGGCATCAAGTTACTGTGTAAATGAAATTAATTACAGATGGATAGTATCTTAACAATTACACTCAACCTTATGGCAGGAGTATATAAACTAAATGGTAAGAACATTTACAATGCACCAAGGGTGAGGTCAACAGACAAGTTATAAATCTGACTCAAAGTGAGTTTTCCACACATTACCCATGGTCAACCTCATCACAAGTTTTCCACACATTACCCAAGGTCAACCTCATCGCAATTCAAGTTTTTCACACATTATCCAAGGTCAACCTTATAGCAATACAAGTTTTCTACACATTACCTCAGGTCCACCTTATAGCAATATGAGTTTTCCACACATTACCGAAGGTCAACCTCACTGCAATACAAGTTTTCCACATATTACCCAAGGTCAACCTTATAGCAATGAGTTTTACACACATTACCCAAGGTCAACCTCATTGCAATACAAGTTTTCCACACATTACCCAAGGTCAACCTTATAGCAATACAAGTTTTCTACACATTACCCCAGGTCAACCTTATAGCAATACAAGTTTTGCACATGTTACCCAAGGTCAACCTTTTAGCAACATGAGTTTTCCACACATTACCCAAGATCACCTGATTGCAATACAAGTTTTCCACAAATTACACAAGGTCGACCTTATAGCAATACAAGGTTTCCACACATTAACCAAGGTCAACCTTACTGCAATACAAGTTTTCTACACATTACCCAAGGGTCAACCTTATAACAATAGGAGTTTATCACACACTACCCAAGGTCATCCTAACTGTAATATGAGTTTTCTGCAAATTACCCAAGCTCAACCTCATCACAATAGGTATAGCCCAAAGCAAAAAGGATAAAAATGACAGCTATACAAGCAATGCAATATATGTAGAAATATTTATGCCTCCTTGAGTGCCCAAAATAGCCACTGCAATCATGTTAACGTTACAGTTATGATTTTAAGAATTTCAGGAAAAGGTGTCAATATAGGTCATATAAATATTCAAGGCATCAGAGGGAAAATAGATCAAGTTAAACTCATGTTAACCTCTCCAGACAACAATGTACATTTGCTTGGCATATCAGAAACAAAACTGACTGAAAGTCAAACTGATACTTTCTCTGCACTGATGGATATAACACACCTGTTCACAGAGACAGAAAGGCAAGAGGTGGGGGACTCCTAGCATATGTCAAAAATGGTACAGTTTACAAAAGAAGGATGGATCTTGAATCTGAAAAGCTGAATCAATATAGATTCAGATCACTCTAGAAAAACCAAACCCTATCTAGCGGGTTTCATGTATAGGCATCCATCCTCAAATATTGACTGGAATGAAGATTTTGAATTTCAAATAGAGAAAGTTATAAATGAAGAGAAAGAATTTTACATATTAGGTGACATAAATAAGGACCTCCTAAATGAAAAAATAAAGAAACAGTGGTTGGATTTTGTTGAACCTTTAGGGATTTCACAATTAGTCAATGAACCCTCTAGGGCAACATCCATTTCAAAAACACTTCCAGACCATATATACACAAATACAAAAGAAAATGTTTCAAGAACTTCTGTTCCAAAAAGTTGGTTTAAGTGATCACTTTGCAATTTTTCTCAAAAAGAAAACATAACAACAATGTGGGAGAAAAGAATGTTCATAAATCTATGACATACAGGTCTTTTAATGCTTTCAATGATGAAAATTTCTTAAAGGATTTAGACCAGGTACCCTGGGATAATATCAAAACTTTTGATGATACTGAAGATATTTAAGCACTTGGTCTGATCTGCTTTTGGAAGTTGTTAATAAACATGCACCTTTGAAGACACATAGAGTTAAGTATGATCATCAACCTGGCTGGGTTACCACAGAAATTTTAGATACTATGAAGAGATGAGACCACATAAAATCTGTTGGTAATGAAGGTGAGTACAAAATTTGTAGAAATAAAGTAAGCAGAATTACTAAACAAGCCAAGAGAAACCACTACCAAAAAATTCTTTATGACAAAAAAACATAACCCCAAAAATATCTAGAAAATTTTTAAGTAATTTTGAGCAGGAAAGTATAAAAATAAGACAGATATATCATCCCTAATTAATGATGGAAACCATGTCTATGATCCATATGACATTGCAAATATTTTCAATGAATTCTTTGTAAATATTGCCTCCAAGATAACAGAGCAAAAGTTAGACTCTGATCATTCAGTACTAAAAAGGTTTTGTTCAGCAAAATGTCCAAATGATACTAAATTTGAAATCCCAGAAATAAGTTCTGAGTTTGTTTTGAATTACCTCGAAAACATTGATGTTTCTAAATATACAGAACTTGACATGATAGGTCCAAGACTTCTTAAGGCAGCTGCATCTGCCATTGCTGATAGTATTACTTTTCTGTGTAATCACAGTTTGAGAACAAGTCAATTTCCCCAATTCTGAAAAACTGCCAAAGTAACACCACAACATCAAGCTGGATCAAAAGAGGACATGAATAACTATAGACTGATACTAATTCTTCCATCCCTTTCCAAATTAGTAGAAAAGCATGTACACTGTTCTTTTATGAACTATCTCAATGATCACAATCTACTTCAAGAAAATCAATCTGGCTTTCGAAAAGATCATTCTTGTGAAACTGCACTTATCTCTTTGACTGACAGGTGGCTGAACGCCTAAGATGAAGGAAAGTTAGTTGATACCGTAATGATTGATTTTTGAAAGGCATTTGACTTAGTAGATCATGAAATTCTTCTTGAAAAGTTAAAAATTTATCAATCTAGTGAAGATACTCTTTAGTGGTTCACATCCTACTTGAGCAATAGGCCTCAACAGGTAACATTAAATAGACACCTATCTGAAACTAAAATGTTGTGGAGTGCCACAAGGTTCTATATTGGGGCCCTTGTTATTTGTTTTGTTCATAAATGACCTTCACCTAAAATTAGGAGATGCAGTCTCATCAATTGACTGTACTGCATCAATTGTATGCTGATGACAAAGTAACCAAGATCAAGTTGAAAAAAAAACGCTTCAAACTGCTCTCAGCAGACTTCAAATATGGTGCCAGGAAAATAGTATGATCCTCAATACAGACAAAACAAAAGTCTTGTTGATAACTACATGGCAGAAAAGAGCAAGATCGCAAACTGATATGCTGCATTTGCTCTTTGATAACACTGATCTGAAAATAACATGTTTAGATTAGAATTCTTGGAATATTTGTAGATAATAACTTGCAATGGCCTCATCATATAAATTATATTTCAAAGAAAATAAACTCTTACCTTTGGCTCCTAAAGAATATCAAGGCCTTCATTCCATTACATTACAGAGTTACTTTCACAAAAAGTTACATTCAACCACATCTTGACTACTGTAAAATAATTTGGGGGAACACAACTGCTACAAATATGAGAAAAATTTCCAGACTCCAGGAAAGGGCATGTAAAATAATTCTTGATCAGCAAACAGAAAATGTTCAAACTGCAATGCTTATGTTCAAAGTATTACCAATACATGAAAGAATAATTCTGAGAAAGGCCAAAATAACATACAAGGTTGTTACAAAATCTGCCCCCACTAACCTAAACTCCACTTTCCAGGAAAAAGAATCTACTGGTACTCCAAATCTAAGATCATTAAAAGGGCAAAATTTCAAAGTACCCATGCCAAAAAGGAACTATTCAAAAATAGCTTTCAGCTTTCAGGTGGCCTTGTTTGGAATAACATTCCACATGATATTAAATCAGCTCCAAGCATCTCTTCCTTCCATAATAGGTGTATTAGATGGATGAAATCATAAAACAAATATATGGTGTACTTATTAAAGTACATGTTACACCACCCACCTCCTGTGCTTCATTTTCACTTCTGAAGCAATGTAGCATTCATAAGAATAGTTGTTTGTATACTGTGTATTTGTGTATGCATATGAGTGTGTGTGTGAACAAATTATTAGCTTGTATCTTATATGCATATAATAGAGAGCTTCAAGGTAGATTAGTTTCTCATTTGTAACTAATTGAGTCACCCTCTGAAAATAAAGTCTTTATTATTATTATTATTACTAATTTCAGATTCAGTCAATGTCAAGCCATTTTTTTATTGCTATGTTGAAGAGAACAAGGTTATGTATGTACATAAAAATTTGATCAATACTGACTCAACTTGAAATCATGGAATCTTCATCTGATCCTAAAGTTGTCCGAAATTACACAGAATTAAAATAAGCTTTGCTCTATTTTTTTTACAAGTATGTTATAAAACTACTTGGGTATAACATTCTTTGCAAGTTTCATGAAATATTTATACATGTACGTGTATTTATTGATACACAATGTATTAAAGCTATGTCGGAGACAAATGCATGATTTTATTTAAGATTCCATTGTGAGGTGTGATTTGCTTAAACTGACCAACCTTCTGTTTGCATGATGAAAATGGTACAGTATGACAGGAAAATTTTTTTTTTTTCTAAACCAAATCCTATGAACCTCTTGTACCTCTACTATTATTACATGGTGAACAAAACAGCATACAGGCATCTTTCAGATTAAAATAGTAACTGGAAATCAAAGTAGTACTATTTCCATGTATTTCTCATCAGCAACTAATATAGGCCCATTAAAACAACACACCTAGCCACCCAACCCCACAAACAAGGTGGATCAAAAATTTATAAGACTTCTTTAAATATCTAAAACCAACCACTAATCTCAATTCTGAAGGTCTCTGAATGTAAGGCATTGAATTATCTATCATTATGTAATGCTGCAAGTAAGGCATATAATGAGTTGTCTATCATTATGTAAGTTGCATGTAAGGCATAGAATGAGTTGTCTATCATGTATGCTGCATGTAAGGGAGCATGTTAAGGCATAGAATGAGTTGTCTATCATTATGTAAGTTGCATGTAAGGCATAGAATGAGTTGTCTATCATGTATGCTGCATTTAAGGGAGCATGTTAAGGCATAGAATGAGTTGTCTATCATTATGTATGATGTATGTTAAGCGAGCATGAAAGGCATAGGATCAGCTGTCCATCATTATGTATGCTGCATGTAAGGTAGTATGTAAGGCATAGAATGAGTTGTCTATCAATAGGTTGCATGTAAGACATTGGATGAGTTGTCTATCATTAATTATGTATTCTGCATGTAAGGCACAGGATGGGTTGCCTATCATTATGTATGCTGCATGTAAGGCATAGGATAAGCTATCATTATGTAAGCTGCATGTAAGGCAGCATGTAAAGCATAGGATGTGCCATCATTATGTATGCTGCATGTAAGGGATAGAATGAGTTCTCTATCATGTATGCTGCATGCAAGGCAGCATGTAAAGCATAGGATGAACTATCATTATGTATGCTGCATGTAAGACATAGAATGAGTTGTCTATCATTATGTAAGTTGCATGTAAGGCAAAGAATGAGTTGTCTATCATGTATGCTGCATGTAAGGGAGCATGTTAAGGCATAGAATGAGTTGTCTATCATTATGTATGATGCATGTTAAGGGAGCATGAAAGGCATAGGATCAGCTGTCCATCATGTGTGCTGCATGTAAGGTACAGGACGAGTTATCTATCATTATGTATACTGCCCGTAAGGCATAGGATGGGTTGTCTATCATTATGTAAGCTGCAAGTGAGGCAGCATGTAAGCCATAAATGAGCTGTTTATTGTTATGTATATTTAATCTGCAGTGTTTGTTAGGTTTTTTTTGTTAAAAAAATTTATTATAAGCTAATGTTAGACTTAACCTTGTCCAAAAGCAAGTTTATTCTCTACTTGACCTGATATATAGATTGTTCTTGTTATTCTGCAAACAACTAATACATAGCTAAAATATTTTCTATTTGCATTGATTTGATATCAGGATCATTATTAATAGAACTAGACATTTTTATTTGGGTCTGGGTCTAGGTTATTAGAATTCCCCTACAATTTACCTGGTGTGTCTGACATAGTCCAAGTTATATATTAAAATTTTAGTCACAAGCTTTCTAATAATAACTATCATTTTATTTTGTAAACATTAAGAACTTTCTTCTAGGTTATTTTCCATTAGGTAATGGGGTTTTTAGACCAGAGGTCAAGTGAAAGACCATATAATCTTGATACTGGAAAGATTATTCATTTGTGTTTTCAAATCTAGCAGAATCAAATTTGTTTTGTGTCCAGAACTTCGTTTAGGCTAGAATTTATTTCTTCAAATTATTTCACTCAGTGATTATTTTCTTTGGAAATATAGAGTGCTCATAAAAAATAATATTCTTGGATAAAGACATTCAATGGCATTTATAGTGAATTAAAACCTGAAATTATATTACTGTGTTTAGCGAAAGACTGCTGGTACAACAACACAATATAGGCTGCCACAGGCACATCAATACCTTCAGTGTTGGAGTTAATTTGGATTTCCACTAAAGCTTATTCAGAACTTTTATTATTAGGGCTTGTGTCTGTAATTCTAGGATTAATTGGGGATTTAATTTGCAATACCATCATTTTTTTTTTTCATTGTCACTTTCTAGAGAAATAAATTATATGTTGAATTTTATCCAGCTTGCTGCTTTTCTGTTACTTATTTTATGAACATAGACTCGTAACAGTATGCATCAAGAAAGGAAGTATTAAGGCATAGAATGAGTTATCTGTCATTATGTATGCCGCATGGAAGGCATAAGATGGGTTAATTTCACAATAATGGTAGACATACACCAATAGAACATGCCTTAGAGCAAGATGGTTGCCTTGGACCCCATGCTCAAACTGACTAAGAAGTTCTTCCTCTTCTTCCTTCTTTCAATTAAGTGCTTGGCCTATACACAGGCATAGTCACACTGTGGTGAACTATGTACATACATGAAGTAAAAGGCTCTTTGTAAAGTTAAAAACAGGATAAATTAACACACAGTGTACATGCTATGACATCGGACATGCAGCGCCGATGTGGACCTTAAAGCTATCAATGGAGGGCGCTGTAATGGCTGTTACTGGCAAACAGTTCCAAAGATGAATGTATGTGGGGAAGAAATAGTTCTTATATGCATCAGTGGAACAGTATGGTACTCTATATCTGTTGGCATGGCCTCTGGTTGACGCTTTTACGGGGATCAAGTGCCCTGTTGTTGGTACTTCAACCAGTTGGTTAATGATTTGGTACATCACAATGACCTTGTTCTGTTGATGTTGGGTTTTCAGGTCTTCCCACTGAAGGTCCTTCAGCATGGTTGTGATGCTACTGGTTCGTTGGCAGCCACTGTGACAAAATCTTGCTGCCCACTTTTGGACTATTTCTGGTTTGGCTGCATTGGTTTTGGATTGGGTCCCATACTATAGAAATGTATTCGAGCTGTTGGCGTATGAGTGTCTTGTAGCAGCAAGCCTTGATGTGTTTTGTGCAGGATGATAGGTTTCTATGCAGAAAAGATGTTTGATTGGCTTTTTTGGTTACGGAGTCTGCGTGAAAGTTACAAGATAGTTTGCTGTCCAAGATGACACCAAGGTATTTGGCTCTGTTGGTCTCATTCAAGATTTGCTCATGGATAGAATAGGAGGTGTTAATGACCTTTCGATTGTTGGTTATGCATATGTGTTTGCACTTGGATAGGTTGAAATCCATTTGCCAATTTCTATCCCACTCCTGTAACTTGTTGCGGTCTTCTTAAAGTGAAACTGCATCTTGTTGGCAATTAATCACTCTATAAAGTAGGCAATAATCAATGAAGAGTCTAACTGTGGAGGAATCACTTGATGGCAGGTCGTTGATATATACTAAGAATAGGAGAAGCCCTAGTACTGTTCCCAGTGGGACACCTGAGGTCACTGGGGAGGTTGATGATACAAATCCGTCAAGCACGACCTGTTGGTTTTGGTCTGCTAGGAAACTCTGTATCCATGCAAGCATTCTGTCTCTGACACCATAGTGTTGGAGCTTGATTGCAAGTCATTGATGCGGCATTTTATCGAACACTTTGCTGAAATCCAGCAAGATTGCATCTATCTGTTGTTTATTGTTTAATCTGAGTGCTAGGTGGTGAGCAGTAGTAATTAGCTGAGTCTCACAAGATCTTTTCTTTCTGAGGCCATGTTGTTGGTCACAAAGGATGTTATTTTGCTCCAGATGCTTCATCAAGTGGCTGCAGACAATATGTTCCATGACATGCAGCAAACTGACGTCAAAGACACTGGTCTATAATTGGAAGCATTACTCTTGTCTCCCTTCTTGAATAATGGAGTAACATATGCTCCCTTCCAGTCTTCTGGACCTTGGCCTTGATCATGTGATGCTTGAAAGGTTAAGGTGAGAGCTGGTGTAATTGCTGGCATCATTTCCTCCAAGAAACGAGACAAGATTTGGTCTGGATTTTCTAGGAGTTTCTTCACACCCTTTGCTTGCATAAGGAGTGGAGGAGCAGCTGGAGAAGAAGTTGATTGTATCTGAGGAAGGTTGTAATTGTCTTCGTTAGCGAAGACTGAAGAGAACTGATTGTTGAGGATCTCAGCTTTGTCTCTGGTGTCAGAGTAGGTAATACCATCCTTCCTCAATGGAGCCACACCAGAGATGTCATGATTCATGCTTCTGATGTAAGTGTAGAGCTTCTTGTTCTTAGTGCCCGGCTCGCTAACCATATCGTGGATGTAATTGTTGCGGGCGTCCCTGCATGCTGACTGGGTGTTCTTCTGAATTTACTTGTATCTCTCCAAGTCTGCTTGCATAGTGGTAGAGCATGCTTTCTTGAAGGCTCTCTGATTGTGTTTTGTCAGGCAATGTTTAGATCAGTTACACCATGGCTGATTAAAGCATGTAGATGAATGTTTAGAGGGTGCAAAAGGTGTTGATGGTTTCTATGCATTTATGTTTGAAGATGGACCATTGAGTGCTCACTGGTGTTGATGAGCTATGCTCTAGGACAAAGCCAACTGAAAAATGGTTGAGTTCTGCAGCCATGGTTGATGGGTATTGTGTAGCTATGTTCCGTTATGGCGTAAGTAGTCCAGTTTATGTCGGGAAGGTTTGCATCGCTGCCTAACCATAGGATGTAGGTCACTTATTGCTCTGGACATCTCCTGGTTGTACTCAACACTGTTGTCAGTGGGATGGTAGAAGCTACCAACAATGATGGGTTTTGTTTGTCCCTTGAAGGCAAACGATGCATCAACAAACTCAGTTGTTGTGTTTGCGTTGATCTCGGAGGCATCTATGTCATGCTTCTTGATGACTGCTACTCCTCCATGAGAGCTGTTTAAACAGTTCTTCCAGGCAATGAACTTGTAGCTTTCTGGTAGTACTTCCCATTCAAAAACTGAACGGTTGAGCCAAGTCTCACTAGCAAGTATATCAGGATTAGCGTACTCCAGCATAGCCCAGAATGCCTCTCGTTTGAATTGTATGCTTTGAAAATTGATTAAGTGAATGCGAAGTTTGTTCTGTGATTGACGCTTTCTTAAGGTTAGATTTTTTAGGCAATGAGGTAAGTACTGGAGATCCCAAGTCACAAATGGAGTTTACTGTACTGAAGGAAGAAGTACGACTAGCCGGTGTACACCTTGGACCTCGCAAATGATAAGGCCAGGTCTATATACCAAAGAACTGTCATCAGCAGTTTTCAAGATAACATTTATTTATGAAAGAAGTAAATGTCACTAATAAAAGTACCATAGTGTACTGGTCTATGAGTACTGGCCTCTGAGGCATCCCTTTACTGACATCAGAGCTGATGGTGTTGATTTTCCTTTTGCTAATACATGTACATTGTCATCCATTTGAAAAAGTAGCTTGCCAGTTTTCACAACTTCATATTAATTATATATAGTTATTGTTATTCATGTATAATAAACATCATTTCAGATAAAGTCCATATTGTAATAATTCCAAGGATTTTTATATTTTGGTAGGTCTTGGCAATTTTTCTAAAAGTTGTTACAGTTTCCTATTGCATGGGAGGCAACTTCTGTACACAAAGGTATGCCACTCTCTTCCACACTATTGGAGTTGTTTCTCTTTCTCCATATGCCTCCGTTATTACAAACTTCATTAACATGAAAATCTGTCTTTTAGAAAAAGAAAAAGAAAAGAAAAGGAAAAACAAGGCTACTAAATATACACATATTTAGGAAAATTACAGCATTCCGAAAATAAACTCTGATGTTCAAGCTCCAATCGTTCTGCTTGATGTCTATTTCGCCCCAGCATCAAAATGTCGAGTATTTTCCTTTTGTTAAAAAGAAATGAAAATAAATCAGTGATGATTTCGTATCGTCCGTTCTGCGAGACTTATGGTCTCAAATCTTTCATCAAATGGTGTGTTGCTTTCTATATCAGTTTGAACCGTTTACAGGGCAACGCCAGCGAGGCAACCGCCTTGGTCCCCGAGCTTCTCCGCAATGCAATTTTGTTGCTTGAGGTCCTGCACTCATCGCTTGCCGATTTCGGCACCGCACATCCTAGGGCCAGGCCTGTTTACTGGTTAAGATCTTATCTCAAGCGAGACTACAATTTTTTAAATACATGGATCCAGTTTGTGCTGCTAACCTAGGTCCAAACAAAATTTAACTTTGAGGGGTGGCTAGTTTTATTAAAACTCTGTTTCGTCGGAAAGTGTACTATTTTCTTAAATAGGGTTTTGCACTCTCAAAATGTGCCACTGGTTCGAACTTAAAGGTTGACGTCAGGTTTGGAGAACAGTGCATAACGCGGGGGTCGACCGCGCAATAATTATGACGACACCAGGTCTTAGACTGGATTTCGAAACGGTTTTAATATTTGCGATGTGAGAAAATATCGTATACCACCCGTCTAAATTAAAAAACGAGTTCGTCTGCTACAGAAAAAAAAATTCGAAAAGACAGAATGCCGAAGCAGAAGAAAAACGTTGACGGCGTCCCGCCAGTGCCATCAAAAGCATCAGATGATGATTCTAATGTTCAAGATTCACAGCACAGCAGTCCTCAGCATTGCAGTCCACTAGGAGGTTCTGTTTTGTAGAAAGAAGAAAAAAATGTTCACCAGTATAGTTTGAGTAATTGAGTGGGTCGGTGTATGCTGTCTTGCTTGATTGATATGGTTCTTTGATGCAATCAGCAAATTGGGAAAATTATATGATGTTCATTTTAATTTCAGAAGATGAGGAAAACCAAATTTTTGAACTCAAATACGTGAAGTATTGATACTAACAAAGAAAAATTGAACCACATGAAATATTCAAAATTACAGTTTGATTGCAAACATTTAGATTTCCTGCTGTGTTGTAGCCTGGAACGCTGAATTATTGCGGTACTTAATGTTCTAACTGGTACATATTAAAATTGTTTTGCTGTTGTTGCTTACTTATAATTTGTAAAGTTTGAATTACTTTCCCTCTTTCTATTCCTGTAAAAAAAATCCTTGCCAAACGAAGCACGTAAATGTAAATAAAACAGCATACAGTGGCTGACCCAGATTAACGTACCATGGGGGAACAACTCTTACATATGGTAGCACGCAGGTATTATAATAAAAATAAAATACAACTTAACTATGAAAACAAATGCCCACACTTGTACTGGCTTAGTATTTCCACAATAAACGAAAGGATCCAATGATAAAATCGAACACACAAATGTAATTCAAGTGTAAATCCATGCAGAATCAATCAATAACAACACTACAAATTAAAAGCAACTATTATATAATTTTATACGAATTTTAAATGCAATGTGGGCAAAGAAATATAAATATGTAACTACTATTAGTAATATTATTATTATTATTATTATTAAAATATTACTGATTTAAAGAAAGTTTAACTGTTATTATGTTCTTATTTACGTATGAGAAGTATGATCATTAGCAACATTTTGTCAGTTCTGGTCCATATTGGCTACCATGAAATGAAATTGCAACCTTGACCTTGTAAGGACGTATGTCACCATCAGTATATGACCTATAATCATCTAACATCAGACGATACACTGAATATAATTCGTAATCATAGCCAATGCAGGTATAGCAAGTTTGACTGGAGTTTTTTATATGATGATCAATGTAATTGCATGCGCTTTACGAAAATGTGATGTTTATTCTTTTTCATCGTAAACCTATAAAAAATGTTGACATTTTAGAGGAAATTGTGCTGTAAAACATTTGCGTCCTTACTGGCTACAATTTTACATCTGTAAACAACTGTTAGGTGGCATGTGTCCAGAATTAATCGGAAAATCCCATTTGCCAGAATAATATAGAGCCTGCAATAATACAGCGTTGGAGTATATGGTGTACTTTAAAGTTCAAGATAGTATGCTCATCAAATTTGGATTTGCTAATGGATACAGTGCCTTAAACTCCTGGCTCTTCATGTTGTATCTTCAAGCTGCCATGGCTTGTTCCCTCGTTCCCTCAATGTGAATTTTAATGCAACAACTAATAAAATTGCCATATAAAGTGCTCAGCTATCTTTGCTTTCTACAATATTGTCAGTGATATGGTATTGTGGTATTCAAAGTTTTCTGTATTTTTCTACATAAATGCCAGCTATCATGTTCTTATATACACTGGATGACCATAATAACTAGTTTTACATCACTATTTGATTTGGGACAAATGTAGGGATTGTTGGTGAGTACACTATCCTATGTTCTCAGATAGAATCTCTATCTTCTTAAAATTGATACAACTATAAAAATCTGTTAACCAGTTTGTCATATGATAATGTCCATGATTTCATTACCATATTTGTCAAGAAGCAAGAGATCAAATCTTGGGTAACATATAAGTGTCAAAATGTGAAGTATATTAATGTTGTTTTCCCAAAGTCCTGATTGCTTTTGCAATTGACAAGTGTTGACTTTAAAACTTTGTCTTACTTTATATCAAATCATTAAGTGCATTAAAACATTTATCAGTTGTATGATTTTGTTTCAAAATTAAAATATTTATTATGCATTGTGACTTTATGAACTGATTGAAATAATATAATGTGCAGTCTCAAATAGATATATATAGAGAGACAGAGAGGCACACACAGAGAACATCAATCATCATGATGAAATTGACAGAAGAATGTTATCAGAACCAAGTCTCATCAGAACAGAATACAATAGTAGCAGTGTATGAGGTGACACCATCTGTGAAAGAAGCCAGGCTACAAAAATCAAAGAGCAAATTTCTGACAGCAGCAGTACAGTCCAGTCTTTAATTTATTTGAAAGAAATATTATGAATGCTAATCTTAGCTATTGTTTAAATTTTAGTTTTGAGGACATACACTGTTTTCAGGCATTCTTACTGTTTATGAAAAGATTTAAAGATGTGTTAATTAAAGCATTATACTGTAAATATATGTTTGCTGCGGGTTTGTTTAATTTAACAGATGCCCTCAAATTACCAGTATATTTCAAGTTGATCTACACTTTGTGCAGCATATACATCAAAGCCTCAATATTAGGACAAGTATATGCCACCATATATATATATATATTTTTTTTTTCTTCAGTATTACTGCAATATCAGAGTAACTCCCCTTGCATAACCTGGAATGTATCTGGCGTAAGTTTATCAATCATATCCCTCAATCATCTGATTTAAACTGGAAATTAAATGCATGTTAATAAAGAGTAAAAAACAACAAATAGACATGTAATATCTTGAAAGTAAGTATCTTTATTTACTTGTTCACCGATTGCTAATTATAAGACTCAGAGTACCATAGAACTCTAGTCTATATATTTATGCTTAATTCATTTATCATTGGAAAATGTTTATAAACTCACCAAATTCTTTGCAATCTACTCCAAGTTATTATGTCCATGTATTATTAATATTTGCATCGACAATGTATTTCATTTCTTTCAGATGCCTATTAACTGGAATAATGCACAAAATTATAAATAATGATGACAAAAATATACCCATCATGTTGCATAAACCTGACCCTGGGTGGCAGAGTAGTCTAAGGTGCTCAAGTTTAGAGGTCACTCACTGTCTCATTTCTGTCAGCATGGGTTTGAGTCTTGGCTCGGCCTATGTGGGTATGTGAGAAAGCTTGTCAGTATCTTCCCTTGGGCTTGTGGTTCTTCCCAAGTTCTTCTGCCAGCAAATATGCTGGCTGACGTATGGCCTATCATGTGCTGAAAAAAAAACCCACACCAACCCAAACCAATCAATATTGTTTACACTGGTAAACACTGATCCTATCGTTATATGTGAATGGAAAAGAGATGTGTTCCATTGACAGAAAAAAAAACATTTCACTAATTCTCTTTTTTTCTGGTCGGTAAGGTAAGTCCTCATAAAAAGCCTTATCGACTACTCTAATTTAAAGAATCAAATGTCATGCCACAATAGGCTTCCAGTCATCTATTCAGCATGTGATAGCAGTGTGACTTGCAGTGGATAACTGCATCAATAATACAGTTTACAATGGTGGATGACATAAAATTTCACATGGATCTGATATTTATATTCATAAGTGGCTCTTCTGTTTTAAAACTTGTGCATATTTATTTATAAGAGCACACTTTTACCAGATATTTTATAGTTATATCAGTATCCTCTACCTTTTTTCATATTTATTTCAGAGCATTAATCTTTTTACTGATTGCAAATAAGTATTTTTTTAACAGTACATATTTTCTATATCCTTTAAGTGTATCTTTATATTTAACTTTTTCTGACCTATTTAATTTACTTCATTTTTAGATTGTGGTAAGAAATGATAACAAATTGAAAGTACAAGCTTTTCCCAGTAACATTGTGTCTTTTGTCCCTTCACAAGGAATGAATTAAGTTCCAAACATTACAGTCAAGAGACTGATGTTCTGCATATCCAGATTGTCAATTAATGTTTAAAAATGTAGTTAATAAGCTGTATTTGATATTTCTCCTTACAGGTAAACAGTTTTCTTACAATACCATCATGATTTTTCCCTGTTTCATTCATCTAGCATTCAAGAACAACTCTCTCCCAAAACCCAAATTATGATAAAACTATATAATAAGTTTTGGGAATGCTTAATTAAGTTTCTTATGTGATATTCCTTATAAACTTGTTTTTATGTATGCAGTGCATGTTGCTGTGTGATGTATTGTTTTATGTTATGCATAACATGGACATCCTTGGTTCAGGCAGAAGTCGATTTGTATGAAGTGGATCAAAACAAGTGACATAAAATACAAACTTTCTGGCAAAGGGTTATCTGGTTATAAGCATGCCGAGAAGAATAAGAGGAAATATATAGACATTTGCTTGCTTTAGTAGAATATTTAATGTTTTGAATGAAATATATGGTACATGTATGACACTGAAGGGTTTATAATTTGGAAATGGTGAATGTAAGTGACTGAAGCGCATAAAAATGGATGACTCAATATACACGTGTGTGTGTGTGTGTGTGCGTGTGTGTGTGTGTGTGTGTGTGCACACACATACAAGGAAGACGTAGCAATGAAAGTACTATGTGTAACTTCATCAATGACAATCTGCCATAGCTAAAATCTGTACTGTAATACTATGAAATATTAAACTTTTTGTGCACTATGTATATGATATGAAGATGCCACATTTTTGCTCTTGATACACATTAAATAGGCTTTGGAAAATACTGCAAAATAGTTATTTTCAGCAGAAGATATTGTATTGTATAAATAATCATTAATGCTTTCTCTAGTTATGAAGTATGGTAATAAATGTTACTAAAAGTCCAAATTTCATGTATTATTAAGACCAGTTGCCTTAATAGTGAAGAATGTGCGGGTGCTTCTTAATGATTTTTAGTTTTATTTTTTATGTCGTCCATGGATTGAATCAGTCAGAAGTGTTTATTTGGAGATCATTTATTTGCAACATATGACTGATAGCATCCTGACGTGAAGTCCGCTAAATTTGTCTAAATTATGCCCATTCATCATTGAATATGGCCACCATTATCAAAAACAGAAAAACCTTAAAATGACTTGCAACAAAATTACTAAACAGAATTTTACCAGATTTGACAGAAAGTATCCTCACATAAAACTTATTTAAGTTTATACAAATAATGCTGACCTGCCATCAAATATGGCTGTCCTTAATAAAAATGAATACTTTTAAATGACTTCTTAGGAAACCACTGAGAAGAGAATTTGGCCAAAGGATTTGATAGAAAGCATCCTTGCATGATGTTTATTTATCCTAAAAGATATCAATCTGCTGTCTAATTTGACTGTTGTTACTAAAAATATTTTAAACAGCTTCTTAAAAGCTATCAACAGATGTTGACAAAGTTTCACAGAAAGCATCATGATAAAAGCCAATTAAATTTGTACCAGCGATGCTGATTTATCATATAACATGGCTGCCATAAGTAAAAATTATTTTTTTAAAAACTTTTAATGTCATAAAGCAATATACTAATCCAGATTTCTTGGCCAGCTGCCCTGACTTATATATGTGAGATTGGTTTCAGCAAGTTGAGCTCTCTGGCTCAATTCAGCCTCTTATATTTTTGGAAAGGAGTCTCATAAACAACATGTTACGTTTGCCACCATGATAGTTAAAGCTTTATTTTAATTCTTCATAAATTCCTGATGGAAAGCAAAATTTTAAATTGAGACTGTTGAAGTTCTCAGAGTGAACCAAATTTTGGACCAACAACCTGACCCATCGCTGCATGTTCAATTAGAGATTCTCTGCAGCTGGAGTAATTTAATAACTTGTTCTAAAGAAGGATGAAAAATACATATCCAAGCTCAGAGGCTTTTATTACAGCACTATGCTGGTTATTTTTTTTACATGCCTGCTACAAGGTGGAGCATATTGGTATGATGTAAATCAGTTCTTCAGTTTTTGAATTTCATTTGTACACATTTGCTTGAGCTGTCCACCATCCAAAGTGACCCAACTCTGTGGATGACTAGCACATCGGACAAGGAAGAATGCTATTTATTTTGGAGTCCAAAGGTTAGGATTATTGACTGGAAGAAGAAAATGGTTTCCATAGAATAACTTTCTGGATTACTTGCACTTGGGGTAGGTAGAATCCTATCAATTTTGGGGTCAAAGGTGAAGGTTACTGATTGCAAAGGAGAAGGATAGATTGACTTCTTCACCATCTATAGTCGTATATGGATGGCTTGTAATTGGGGTAAGGATGAAGCATATAGATTTTGGGTTCAAAAGTTCAAGGTCATCTATGACTATAATAAGAAAATTGGTTTCTGCACAATAACATTACATACCTGGGCCAAACTTTGGATGGCTTGCATTTGGAAAAAGAAAGAAGCCTGTTGACTTGGTGGGGAAGGGGGTCAGAATGTTAAAGATCAGTGTTGGTGTTACTGGAAGTAGAAAAATGGCTTCCACATAATAACATCACTTCCACCATGTAGACTTGAACTAACTTAGTGGATGGCTTGTAATTGGGTTATTAAAGAAGCCAATTGATTTCATAGTAAAGTTTACTGTGACTGAAAAAAGAAAAATGGTGTCCACACAAAAATGTAAGCTCTTGATGAAGTACTTCCACTAAAGTTTGTGGATGACTTATTTTGATGAATATATCTTAGAAGGGAGTCAAGGTTTTGTTGTGTATGTGATTGAGTTACCTCATGAAATAAAGTCTTATTATTTTCTCTCTCACACACACTAGATCACATACCTAGTTTGCAGAGACCGTGAACTTAAAGAGGCCTGGTTGAATTTGGCATCAAAAGGGCAAGTTCAGTGTGCTCACAGAAAAATGGGTTTTACAGAGTAATCTTTGTTCTGGAATAAGTTCCTTGACCAGACTTTGTGGATGGGTTGGGCTTGGATTAGTGAAGAAATCCATAGATTCTGGGATGCAAAGATCAGAGTTCACATCAAGTTTTGTTCAAGACCGTACACTGTAACTAAAGGTTGAGGTCACTGAGACCCATTAGTCATTAATCTACAGTCAAACATGAAACACATAGTTGGCGTATAATGTGCAATTCATGGTACTCTTGTTCCCCCATGGGGCAGAAGTTCCAGTTTTAAGGAAATTAAACTTTTAAATTCAGTCCTATGTTTTAGGAATTTAACCATTTCTACAGACGTTTTGCAAGAGGAAGTCAGTTTTGGGGGCATTACATATCTACATCTGTCAAATAAGAAGTGTAAGAACATAATTTCAATCTTCAAACAACAAATCAAGAGAATATTCTTGTATGTAAACATGAGTTGCCTTAACCACGGGTAGATTAAGCAATCCATTTGTGGGGGTGTTCAGTATTTAGATGTGGTTCATGTGTCTTAGGTGTGTGCTGCCATGTTTCTATATATTTTAGTGAAAATGCATTGTTTTTGACTAGAAAAGGGGACCCCATCCTAATATAATCTAATTTTGATCTGAAAGTGACAGAACAAGAGATAATTGACCTGTCTGTAAACATGAGTTGCCTTAACCACATGTGGATCAAACAATGTGCATTTTTGGGGGGTGTTCAGTATTGAGAAGTTATGGTTCATGTTTCTTAAGTGTATGCTATCATTTTTCTACATGCTTGAGTGAAAATGTACTGTGGGTTGTTTTTTTTATAGAGAAGGGGACCCCATCCTAATCTGCCACTGCTAAATGTTTATTAGTACATGTATCTGCAGTATGGAATCACTTAATTTTGAATAAATATTTGCTTAAAATATAAGATAGAAAGAAAAACACTAAATTGAAGGCTGATACTTGTTGACACAGAATCTTAAATTTTAAATACATGCAGTTTCATAGATTACTAACATTTACAAATATGTTCACACTTGCAATAATTAAACCCTAGAAATGTGTGTCCTGTTCAACTAAAAACTGCATTCAATCATTGTAATGCAAATGAGACTGACTATAAAATATTGTACATCTCAAGTGAGTACTGTCAAGAGTGACACCAAAGTTTCAGATTATGTGAATTTAAGAATTTAATGTTGGTGTTGCTGATATTTATTGTTTGAGGTAAAGGATGGGAATGAGAAAGTCTTTGTGTTGGTGTAATGAGAGAATACTATCGAGAGTGACACCTAAGTTTCATACTGATTGTGTGAATTTAATGTTTTTGTTGCTGATATTTATTGTTTGAGGTAAATGATGGGAATGGAAAGCTTTTGTGGTGATAAATATGGTAAAGTAACAAAGTTACATGGCCACTTAATGCTGCTAAATAACAGTGTAGAATAATTTACCAGTAGATGTAGTTTGAAGTATTTTAAAGCATGGATTTGGAGTTCTCTGCCCATGGCAGTTCAGCCCTTTGGTTAAGAATTTTGAAGAAAATTATATAAAATATTTCAAGCATGATTTTAAATGGTTTTGACATGTCATATTTTTGTAAAATTTCTGTTTATTTGTCAGCTGTCTGTGCATACCTATTTATGGGTTGTTTAGTTTGTAAAACATGTTTGATATTTTCATTGTGATGTAATGACTTCACACATTAACTCAACCTTCTTTTCTACAAATTATGTTAGTGAGATGTTTACATGCATGCAGATTATTAGAAAATTATTAAGGGACTTGAGGGAGACTAGATACATATGTGATCTAATTGAGCTACCTTTGTTATATAAAGAATATTCATTCAGTGTGTTAATTACAAATTAACATTAATCATGCATTTTGTTATTCACAATCTTTTTTTTAATTTTAGATGAAACTCCTATTGTAGCTAAAGTTGCCAAGAAAAGACCTGCAGAACAAGATGAGAATGATTTTAAGTGAGTTAGATTTGTGTCCAACTTAATCTTAGCTAAGTTAAAACTTAATTTTCAGTGCTAGTGCAGCTACATGTTATTAAGCATATATCCACAGAAAATGGGATGAATGCATTTAAAAACGGTAGAGATTAAGGTCTTGTAGTGATGTATGCTACAGGGAGATAAATAGTAAGTTGAGGACCTGAAGCAATCCTTATATTTGTCAGTGGAACAGCCGAGTCCAAACTATCAAGCAGTTTGTTTCTCTTATTACAAAATATTGGTAAATACATTATATGGAACTTTTTCTATCATTGTATCATGCTTCTTTAGTCAGCCGCCCTATTCAGAATCAAGCTCGGTTCTTCATGGTGTTATTACTCTTCAGTAGTTTAGAAGACATTTAAATTTGTTTTATTAAGATGTCTCTTGTTTTTTTGGCTGCAGTAAACTAAGGTCACTTTTGGTATGAAGTAGTATGTATGCATTGTTAAAAAGGTGAGTGAAAGTAATGAAGAAGTGGTCATGTTAATGTATCACTGAAGCAGGAGATAAAGAAACTAATATTAGATAGGGTTCCTGATTTATAAAATTCCATCAGTGTCTCAGTTGAAATTATCCAGATATAACTAGTGTTCTTGATTGGTAAGTACAATGTTTAAAAAATATCTTTAGCATTGATTTTACAGTTTACTTCCTTTTTTTCTAGCAATGAAATGCAAAAAATGCTGGAAAGCTTTGGAGGCAAGTATAAATTTCCTTCTTGTAATCATTTCTATATATTAATTAAGGAAACTAGCTTTCAAATGCCATGTAAAAGTACAGTACTGGTATTGATTTTTGTCATATTCCTAGTGTGTATATACTTGTCTGTCATCACATGACTGCTGTTTTTTTTTCACATGACCTTTTACTGCAATTATCGGTCATCATGCACACTAAATAGCAAACTTCCCTGATTTCTGTCATCACTGGAACAATCACAGTAACCCAAAAAAACATCAGTTGCAAAACTTTTACAGCCCAGTAAGTGCAGGGATTGAAGTTAGTGTCCTACAAACAAAGACACTTTGCACTGATTGACCTATTAAAAAGGGACACATTCTGTAACCTGGTTTTGAGTCGCACAAGCTGTTGTTTTAATTGTTTTGTGTTTGGGGTATTTTTTGTTGTTTATTATTTTAAAATCTTCACATTGATGTTTAAAAAGGCAAAGTCAGTTCTGGATCAAAGTTGAAAGAGGACTACCGTATTTAATGTTATTTTTCGAACACCATCAAGCCATAAAAATAATAAGTAATTAAAGCTATCATATTTTTTCATACACAAAACTTCACATTTTTTTGGTCAACCTATCATTTTTTTTTACATAAAACGATGTATCACTTAGATACGCAAAATGACCAATTTATTCTTTGCCAAGTATATTTGGTATAATCCCACATGAGAAACATAAATATTTGTTTCCTCAATGAAACACAAACCCAATTATCTGGTATCTTCGTGTAAATGCGTAACTAAGGCATCAAATAATGAAAAAGAAAATAAACAACTACCGGTAAAGAAATATTCACCAATTACACGTGTGTAGAAAGCCCTTTGCTCAGCTTACTCGGAAAGGGCAACTGTTTTGTTAACTGAGAATCTATTATCATTCATCATATTGCCCTTCTTTGTCTTTTGTATCGGCAAGAAAATATAATGATTGATGTTTTTGTTTTGTTGTTGTCATTACAATATATACTGCTATTCATTAACAGCTGAACAACATCGTTAATGAGCACTCTTTATTACGTCAGTCTGTAGTCAAGAAACACGCGCATTTGAGTTCTGAAGCCATTTGAGTTTATTTATCCAATAATATCTCAGTAGAGGATGAAGTGAAGACCACAGACCACTGGGCAATTAATCTTATTGTTTTGATATAGTAATGCAGTAAATGCTATAAAAACCCAGTTAGTTTTGTGCATTCATCCAACAATGGATCACAAATTGTATCCTTGAAAATAACATGTTGTGTTTATAATATAAAAATATTTTTTGATACACGTTGCTTTGTTGTTCCCTCTCTCTCTCTCTCTCTCTCTTAAATTCATTTGCCATTTTTTTCAATGGCTTCAGCACAAGTATCAGTAGATTAATATTGTTCTTGAGCTAATGGGCTTGTCGTACACATTTTCAGCACCTCATGGGTAGCCTCATTTCCCTATGCAGCGCCTCCTTAATTTGATATGTTGAGGTGAATCTGGTCTTCAATCCAGTATTTACTGGAAAAGACCAAGCTAAAGGTCAAAGAGTATTTAATTAGCACGTATATTACATCTGCATAGCCACGTGGCCTACTGACAATGGATCCCATAATTACGGCACAACAACAAAAACGATTTATTTATTCAGGTTTTAATTGCCAATGGAATATAATAGTGCCCTTGTAGTGTTTACGTAAGAATAACACATCTGACAGGTAACTGATTCCTGAACAATAAAGATTATTCTCTCTCTCTCTCTCTCTCTCTCTCATAACAACAATCAGATTCTTGAGTTGAGAGCAGAATGAGACAGAATTTGTACATTTGTTTTGTACGTTAGGTTGGCGAGTGTCGTGTGTTCCGTCGACCTTGTTCGGGTATGATCCCTTAATTTTTGTACACGGTCATTACCACAAAATGATAATTATTTATTTTACATATAATTTTTCTTACACCGAAATTAATAATTATTTTTTCGTGTACGAAAAATAACATTAAATACGGTATATCATTATTTTTATGGGGAGGGAGTCTGTTTTGTATAATCTTATTAATAAGAGTAGGTATTTTTTTACCTGTTCACATTTGTACCATTGCTTAAGTTATCATCTGTACACAATTTGGATGCTGTGCGATGCCTCTACCTCTGTGGTCGCAACCAGTTATTTAAACCCAGAAATGTGTTTAAATGTGATTTTAAGTTTGAAAATAAGAATTCATTCTAAATTTTGCATCATAATAATTCTGACCCTTTGTTGGAATTTTCCTGTCTTACAGTGCCTATCAAGGGGTCAGTGAATTTTGCATACATAGCCTCATAATTATGTAAATGAGTTTGAAAAATGACTGTACATATAGAATCTATGTTGGGGTTTGGACCGAGACAAGGAAATCCCAGTCAAGGGGTTACATTATTTGTCTCCCCACGAGGCTTGACGAGTGGGGAGACATATAATGTAATCCCGCGACTGGGATTTCCTTGTCTCAGTCCAAATCCCAACGTAGATTCTTTTTCTCACCCAATGTTATCCTTTAAAGTAAGAAAGAATACCGTTACTTGTTCAGTATAGTTCACACGCCAATGTTTACATGCGGTGCATTAATACAAATATGTTAATGAGGACTGTGACGTGACGTGTCATCCGAAGTACACAGTTTTTATGCGTGTGTCAAAACAAAATAACAACATTAAACGTTGCATAATTTTTATGTATCATCACATTTAATATATGGATGTTATATGAAATTAACATTAAATACTTAATATTTATTACAAGAAAATGTTTCATTTTCATTAGTTCCAATTTAGAAAATTAAATTGTACATAATGAAACTGTACTCGGCCCACAGCTCTGTTGCAGTGTAAATACATGTAGCATGAGTGTCTCTGCTTGGGTTATTCGTGGGTAATTAGAGATCCGTGTCACAATCACTATCTTTTGAGGAGGTGAAACTGTTTGTGACATACTTGTGTTGTAATTAATATTGATTGTAAAAGCACCTCCGTGTATAAAAGACCCTCCAAATACGGACCCCAGCTGATAACCATGTGCTAAACTTTCAAGTTCACTGATTCGTTGAAAATTTATTTTTCTCTCTTGGAAATATGTCAAGTATTACAGTGAAATTTACTTATGGATTAATGTGTTGACGGATAAATGATTCCTTCTGGCTGGTAAGTGCATTATTTGTCATTAAATATTTTAGGTATATTTTTGATTCAACTTGGGCGCAATGGAGATGCTTAACAAAAATAGATTAAAGCATGTTTGACATAACACATTTCTGGCTGTTACTAAGTTTTCTGTAGTTGTTAACAGCGTTGGAAGAATATGAAGTCTATAGGTCTATAGGCTATGTGCATAGATCAGTGTTTTCTGTCATAGTGCATTTTGCACAGCATTGAGAATTTTATCCTGTCTGTAGCACAGTCAATTTTCAGGTCAGCGTCATTAAATGTAGCTAACAGTAAATAATTTGTTTCACACGAAGTATTTAAAACTAGTTAGGTAGCTTTAGTTACATTTAATGACGCTGACCTGAAAATGTATTGAGTCAGGCTTGCAGATAGGATAAAACTGACTATGTTGTGTGGAACGAACTATCGTAATACCAGAAAGCTCAACATCGTGTGCGTGTATGTGTCTGTCTCTCTCTTGAAATGTTTTGTATGGTGTTTTCTCAAAAATGGAGAGTCCTTATGTTACTATGTTGTTTTGTTATATATTTGTTTGTTTGTTGTTGTTGTTGTTGTTGTTGTTGTTGTCGTTGTTGTTTGATTTTAGAACAACTATGTCAGGCATAGCAGAAGACAACAAAGGTTTATTTTTTAAAAGTAGTCCCTAGCACGTGGACACCTAGACCGAGACATCTGGACTGAGATAACCAGACTGAGATGAGAAAAGTAAGGTTAGCAAAACAGCTAGATTTCTCTGTCGCATGGGTGAGAAAGAGGCATTCTGTTGATCAGTCATTAGTATGAGACCATTTCAGATATGTCTGTGTCAGCCTTTATTTTACTTAGTGGATATGGAGTAAAACTTCACATACAGCAATAAATTTCTCATTAGTGATAAAAAAATTCTTTTAGTTTATTATACATATAAATTTATTTGATCACAAATATTATTGGTACAACTTTGCTATAACTTCCTTTATAAACAAAGATTTATTTTAAAAGTTTACCAAACAACATTTTGCCAACTTTGTGATCATTATGTTTATGCTTTTTATCATTATTAATATTTTATGAGTGCTTGTTAAAGCAACCCAAAAATTAATGAGACATTTATCTGTGTTTAAAGTTGATGTTGATATTGAATCAGTAATTATCAGTACAGTAGTCCCCCTCTTATACGGCCACCCCTTCTGCACCAGGAAAGTGGCCTTATAAGACGGGTGGCCTTTCCAGAGGGGGAATAAATTTTTTGAGAGAAGTATATGTAATGTAAGCAGTAAGAAAGCTACATTCTTCAAAGCATTTAATATCTTCATTTAAAAGTAACATTAATTATTAAAAGGTTCTTCTTGTTATAATAATAGACTTATTTCAACTGAATATGCATTAATAGTTCTTATTCTTGCGTAAGCGTGACATGCGAGCGGGTGTTGTTGTCATGCACATTGCAAAACCATTCAAAAATGTCATTTAAATCTTGGTACATACATAATTCTCTTTCCATTTGCTCCATTTGCCCACTGCTGCTGAATAACCTCCTTATCGGTTATGATGTTGTTTATTCGAGTCTTTTCAACATAAAATTGTTTTATTCGAGTCTTTTCTACCTAAAATCATTCGGCCAGTTCCCCCTCCCCACTCCACCCAATGTCGAGTAGAATAACCAACTTTTTTCTAAAATAATCGTCTCCATTTATGTGATGACATGTTAATGTTTTGTAATGATTTATTAAGATGTTGCTAATTGTATGCGATTTAATTATGCAGACGAAACTTTTGCAGAGCAGACGAAACGCCTTCTTTGTAAAGGAATGTGTTGTCACGTGATTTTTCGGTCTTTGTCTGGTACCCTGTTTTGTTCAGTACGTTCTCTGTGTGTGTGTCTGCAAAAATGTATTTTTAGGTTATACTGACCCTGTTATGATCTTGACAATTACGTCCGGTTGTAATCATAAGTGTTGCCAACTACAAGACTGATAAAACAACTTTTCTGCATTTAAACAAAATGCCATGTGTTTTTTTAAAGGCAGCAATCTTGTCAGGTGATTCATTAGTCGCAGTCTGGTACCCTATTTGTGTTTACATTTCTTTACACTAAGGGAGATAAGCCAAAACGGCTTCGATATGTATGAGATTTGATCTGAACAATAGCACCTCGCGGCCGTTAGGTTTTGTAATCTTGACAATTATTGTCGGTAGTAATAACCACTAATTATGAAAATGAACAAGCTCAACATCTTACTGTGGGAAGCCATAAAGGCTATCAAACCATTTTCCCACTGACTTGTGTATTGTACATCAATACCGCCACTTCTCAGCTGTTACTACTGTTCAATAATTGTAATCTTAACAATTATCAGAGTGACTAAACCAGACATCTCATGATAACACAGCAGTAAGGCTAATCGGATTACGTGTACTTACCTTTTTGTATGGATTAAAATTTGAGTCTTTCTCAGCTTTATGGAATAAATGTGGCTTTTCGTGAGGCGTAAATGATATAATATTAACCTTAGTGGTACATGTACTTTAGTAAACACTTCTTTCAGGAACGAAACCTGACATCGGGAAACAGAAATTGGATTACTTAACACACGTTATGAATAAAATTGGTTCTGGATACATATTACAAAATAAAATGCGGCCTCTTGTGAGGGGTAAATTTTATATTTTTGCACTAATATGCTGGCCGCTGGTCGCGTTAGCGGGGTGGCCTTTCGTGAGGGGTACTTTTGAACACAAATTTGTCGGTGCCGTTGGATTCTGGCCGTAAGGAGCTGGTGGCCGCTGATCAGGGGGGCCGTTCAAGAGGGGGACTACTGTATAGCAATGCAGGGTCATCATTGTCAATTAAGTGTAATAATTCTGCATTGAATTCAATAATTAATTTTATTGAACCCTAAAGAACACAACAAAATATTGCATATGTCATTTGACTGGTCGGTATGCAAGTGCAAAGTGGTGGTCATTTTGTGCTTTTAGTTTTTCCTTGTATTCATTGTGTTCCTTGCCTTGTTGACATTCACCTTAATGCAGGTCAGGACTGTACCATAATTGTCAATGATGTGCTGCCAGTGAATGAAACGAAAAATCAGCTACCAGCGGACCTTTTCAAGAAAATTTTGCTAACTGTCAACAGTTATAAATGGATAAAGGGTTTTGCTCAGGTAGAAAACTCATTGTAACCATATCTAGTGTTGGTATGGTTGGTAATGCTGAGGTTCAGCACACCATTGTAACTCATGCAGCTGCAAAGCATTCATTTAGATCACTAGCTGCAGGACTAGATTGTCCCTATTTTGCCTTGAGCAATGTCATGTGAGAGTCACATCACAGAAACATGTTTCCTTGCGGACCAGATTAGTAATTGCAGTGCAGCCAATGAACAGTTGTGGTAGCAACATGCTGATCTCATGCAGTTTTTAATTATTAATATTATTTTTTGCAGGGTCATCAGTGCTAAATAAGTATGATAATTCTGCATCGAACAGACATTATACAATTAAATATCAATTAAGGGGAAACACACTCATATTGGTTGTGTATAGCATATTTAAGTATATAGACATCTCAGCTATTTTGAAATGCATAGAACCTTCAGTTTGTAATTTTACAAAACATATTATGCAAAGTTTGGAAGTTTTATACATGTATCAGCTGCATCAGCCTAGTATGCAAACTTTATGATTTCTTGTTCTGCAGTATTGCAGGGTCATAATTTGTCTAATTAGGCAAAATATTCTAATTTCAGATTAGTAGAACAGTTAAAAATAACAAAAACTTTTGGACCAATTTCCAAATATTGCATCCAAGCCAACCCAGGTTGGCTGCCTCAGTGTATCATATTGAAATTGCACTTTCCTCCCATCTCCTCAACATATATCACCAGTAGTGTTTTAAAACTGCCATTGAAAACCAAACAACCAGTCTACCATCAATCTGGTAAGATTATCTAGAGATACATACACAGAAATTCCAGTGTCTCAGCAACTACGAATTTAAGCAGAGATCACTTGGCATCATTTGTTCAAGTGTGTGTGTGTGTGTTAGCTGGCATATGTTAAGGTGAAATGATTCATTGATGTACCAGTAGGAATGTTAGTAAAGTTAGAACAGTATAATTATGAAAAGATACTTTCAGAAAGAAATATTACTGCAGGTTTTGCGGAAGTCTAATTTAAAATGCATCATTTATTACAATTTTTTTGGCTTTACAAAAGTTAATCGAGCTTAACAACAATTAAATGATGTACTACAATGTGTATTGCATACCTGTCAACCCCTTGAGATGAAAACCTGTATGTCAGACCAATAAAAACGTTACAAAGACCAAAAAAAACCTTACATGAAAAAATCTATTCATACATTATCTAAGATCAAGTTTTAAAACAACAAATACCACACATGAACTAATTTTACACTCATTTACATAATTGTTTACATCTCTGAAACTTTATTCTATTTTATTCTTTTGATTTTTAGTGTGTTGTAACATACACACAATATTATATGCAACACATGCACCCTTTGCACTTTTCAAAATGTAATCGGGTTTTTAAGTCTATGCAGCAGGTGTCAATGTTTATTTTACACTGTAAAAATGATGTTAGTGTGTCAGTATTCAGGGACTTACTACAATCTGTATGTATTTTTTCATAATAGAAAAAGATCTCTCACAGTCTGCATAGCTGTGAGGCAAGGTAGGTAGTTGCTGAATAACTACTTTCAGATTTGGGAAGTGGATGCCACCATTACTAATTCTCTGGCTGATAATATCCAGCCAGTAGCTACAAAAGCTCCTTTTCTGGACTTCATCTGTTAATACAGGCACACACTCATCAGGCAGCATGCAATAATTCTCAAACTCATCTTTATGCGATTCATGATCCAGGTGTGGAGCAACTCAAAAACAAAAGTTTCGCTACTAATAAAAAAAAATAGCTATGTGCAATGTATTTGAAAAATGCAATTTCAGGTTGTAATATTAACTTCTTTGATTTTATCATGTGTCTCATTATTAGATATTTACATTTCCCCCCCCCCCTCCATAAGCCCTAAGATATTACACCAGGAACTGTCCAAAAATTGAAATCTAAAACTTTAAAAAATCTCCAAAGTAACAGTCCAGGAGATTATACTTAGTAAGCTGGTGATCAATTCTATTAAAATTGCAGATCTTGTGTTTGAAAAGTTATGAACTTGCTATAAGGTATGCCGAATTTGGTCAAAAAGTTGATATAAATTTGCAGTGTAACATATTATCGAGCCATGAGAATGACATCACTAGTCTAAGTATCTATACTACTTCTGACATGCTGGCAATGCATCTTTCTATTTGAATTACATATCTGACTCACTTAATTCAAAACTTAATTTCATGCAGTGTACATCAGCTAAAATTTTCCAATTTATCTTAAAAAATGGTCAAATCATTGCTTTTTCAAAAAGTGTATGTGTAGAGAACGTATTTGACAGAATAACAGTATAAAATGCAATTTAAATATGTCATCATGCCTTTACCTTAAAAAGTGTGCTAAAATTAAAATAATGCCAGATACACAAGATTTAGGGTTTTACTTGACATAAAAACCAATAATTCTATTCAAGTCATTATCAATTTAAGACAGGGTATGGTGCTAAAAAAGACCTGTTTTGATCTCTGGGCTTAATGTTAATTTTCTGAAGTATATTAGAGTTACCCCCACCTTGCTTGTGCATAGCTAAAAAAGATTCTGGATTCTGCTTGACTTTTTAGAAAAAAATTACATCCAGACTCCCAGAATTTCCCCTCAAGAAATTGCAAAAATTTAAATTTAACAAAATAATCTGTACATTTTTATAAGAAAAACCGTACAAAACGGTTGTATGGCCATATACTGACGAAAACGAAAAAAACATACAAATTATGGGTAACCCTTACAAGTTGACAGGTATGCGTATTGTGGTAATGTGCCTTTTTTATTTAAGAGGCACATCAGTATCTATCATATTGGGGTTTATGTATGGGTCATGAAACATATTGATCATGCATGGCAAAGACATGTTGTTTTTAAAACCCAAATGCCAATATGAGATGCTGTCTTACTATGCTTAAGCACATATTTACTGTACCAACTTTTTATTGGTTAAATTTGTTTAGATAGATTGAATATGTCTAGTTTATCTCTGTGATATTTATCAATTAGTCTGCAATCCGCTTTCTCCCAGAATGTCCGTAAAGCTGTCAACAGGTATCCGGGTACTCCTGTACCCTCCCATTCATAATTATCCATGTTATAAAATTAGCCATAGGGTACCCATTTAGTTCATATTAAAAAAGTACAGTTTGAGGCTTATGTCCTGTCACTTTTGCCTGCTGTGCATTTATCCATTGTAGACCGCAGTCTACGGATCTTTTACTTTCAATATGTGCGACCATTTGGCTATCTGTATTGAGTAATTTCCTTATTTTTCTATTTATAGTAACTGTACGTGACTTGTTTCCAAGAAAACAGACAGGTTTCTTGAATTTGAAGCTGTGTGTCACAGATTCATTATAGTTTGATACTTAAGTAGCAGACCAATCTGTGTTGAAAAAAAAAAAACATGGTACCAATATTAAGTGAAATGGGCTTTATTGATGTGACTCATGGATATTATATGACTGAAAAATGTTAGAGGAGAGGGATTTTGTTAAACTTAAGAACTTGTTGCATCAAGAAAAGAACAAATCACTAGGACATTTGTTATGAGTCTATGTTCTTAAAATAAGTGACAGAAAAGAGTGAAAACAACAAACTTTGTAAAATTTAACAAATGATTTATTGCCCTAGAATACAAAGTGAAAAATGAGAAAAAAGAACCTACAGTTTTACGATTAAATCCAAAAATAATCCAAGAATTAAAAATAGAAGTCCTAGTAATAAAAATTTCTGAATGAAACTGAGTTCGAGTCGCGATGAAATCTGAAATTGAAGGCAATGACTTCAGTTGTGGTCAGCAAAGTGCTGCTGTGTCAACAGTCTCTTGTTGAATCACAGAAAATATTATTCCTGTTTTGAATTCAGTATAAATTCCAGTAAATGTCTTTATCCAAGAATTTTGTTAGAGCACTTTTGTATTTCCAGGGAAAATAATCACTTGAATTCAATAATTTGAGGAAAATAAAAATTCAGCCCAAACTGGTCACAACATAATACAACTTAATGTGTCAAATGTTTTAAGCCCAACTGAATAAACCTTTATCAAAACAACAGTTATACACGAATTAAGACGCAAAACAGATTCACAGATGAGAGTCAAAAGTTCATTCTTCTAGAAAAAATAGAAGTTTGTACCAGTTGATACATGCTACTTGTCACATAATCCAGGTATGACCTTGACTGAATGGTTCTTACTCTGAGAAAGATAAAAATAAATAAATAAAAAATGTTGTTCACCAAAACTGTCACTATTTTGGAACAAGGTCAGCAACTAGATACAATGTTTCTATTATTAGTTGTTTATAAAAATAAAAAAAATCAATTCTGGACAATGTCAAATCCAGTAAACAATGTTACATTACAATAGCATGTAATGGAATTTAAAAAAAAAATTAAACTAACAAACAAACAATTAAATTAAATATGCATAAACATTACAAATTTTGAAAGAGTAATTGGACGGTTTTAATACAGCATTCAGAATTTGTGGACTTGACTCTACGACCATTCAGCAAAAGTTAAACATGTAGATAGTTAAAGTGAAGATTGCATATAAATAATTTATCATTTTGTTTTGTGTCTTTGTTCTCATACTAATCCACATAGATTTAGCTGATTTGTGACAAGAATTTTAATTAATTGCAGATCCAGGTAAGTAGCAAAAGCAAATGTATGTTTTTCATATGGTTTTCTGTAATTATGGAATGCCATATATAGATTACTCTTTTTATACTGAGATTACGCTTATTTGCTACTTATATTAGTAATAATTACATTTAAACCTCTCAGAACGGTGGAGGTGTGTGGCATGTATGAACTTGCACAAAGCAGGTCAAGTTCACATTTAATATAATTTCTGTTTGATAAGGTACATGGGTAACCAATCATTAGGATTGATGGGTACCTGGTTGACTTTTCCTAAAGATCTGACAGCTTCAAATGTTAGAATAAGCATAAGAAGAATTTGTAGGAATGCACATAGATTTGATGGATTTGAGTGATTCACATGTAGCACAGTGCACCACAAAAGATGCTATGGAGATTTCTAAAATGTTCACATTGGTGAAAGTTCTCTGTTATATGACAGAAATTCCATCTTCAGAATGCCCCTACAGGTCAGTCTTTCAAATTGTGCAAATCCAGTTGGGTTTTTTGGAAGGGGTGGGGTGGGAGGGTAGGGGTTAAAGTGGTCGGAAAGTGTTTAGTAGGGACAAAAAAAAGCAAGGGTTAGGGATACTAAATTTTAAACCTATGATTTACTGTTGAGCAAGCGAACGGAAGTTTTCATGTAGTATTCAATTCACTCGCTGCTCCTCCAATGTGTTCTGCTGAATCACGAAGTCCATACGTCACTCCATAATTAAGTACCTTCTACAGAAAACCAAATAGCTTGATTGTTATATTCCATTGCTATTCGATTCCTACATTTGCATCACGGGAATGATAGTGGATAGAGGGTGCTGAATTATTTGAGTGAGACACCTCAGCCGACTCTATACCTCCATTTATTATTTTCGTCTTCGTTAACTTTACGTTGTGATAATTATGCAGTATTTTACGGTATTGAACACCATCATATTGCACTTATGTGTACAACACGTGTGCCCAATAGTAGTTTAGTGTATTAGGAACAACTTTGTAAACAAATCATGTACACTCATGTAGTAGGCGCTTTAGGTTTTGGTTGATTAAATTTGTTTCTGAATGAACTGAAGCAGCTGTTTCATTGACTGTCACATACCAGCTGCTTTGCAATATTGTGTATTAACTTTTTTGATGCATTGTTTTGGGTTTAGGCTAGCGATAGATGCCATACAGGTCATAACATTGGTGGGGTCCCTACAGAGTATGCAGGTGACAAGGCATAAATGTGTCTTCTTTAGCTGGTAATAAGAATGGCAAAATATATACTTACAGTTTCACATCCTGAATTTCCTCAAAATGTACTTTCTTAGTTCTGCTAATCTGAAATACATGAGCTATGTCATGGGTTCTAAAGCTTGATTACACTTTTGAAATTGTACTCTAATTTCAACTACATTCCAAGTGCGGTAACATCCTCCTTACTGCACTCAAAATGAAATCAACATTATATTCCATAGCGTCTGTTTGATTATTACAATTGAAAGACTTCATATTTTTCCCACATAATGATGCCAAACATTGATGGCAGAACAGAAACAAACATGCAGATGAGTCAAGAGGCCTCCCTCGCTGCTCAAATCAGATGTACTTCATGTAGAATTGACCCAGATAAATCCAGTCCATAATCACGAAATTTAATAGAATTGACAAAAATACCAAAGTCCATTTATTCCAGACCAAATGGAAAAGTTGTTGCAATGCGTATTCATTCACAATATGACTCTAAATGTCAATTGTAAGTATACCAAAATGACATTTTCTTTCAAAAGTGATGTAGAGCGCACAACCAAGTTCAAATTTCACTGGGCAGAGTTATGTGCACATTAATATTGTTGCTGTGTAATGATGAATCTGTGCTTGTGTATTTGGTTTGAAATACAGCATAAATTCAGTTACTTTGTTTCATGTAGTGTACTTTTGTTTATATAATTAAGCCTTAGGTAGAATAAGAAAATGAGTATATAATAAAAAGGTTACTGCATTTGTATGGGATGATATAAACTCGTTTTGTTGGATGGATATACTGTACTCATAAGGTCATGCAGTATCCATCTGAAAAAACATATCATTCTGCCATTGTTTTCTGTATTTCACACCCCACCCCACCCCTTTGCTCCAGTGAAAGATTTTTTTAATAAAACAATTTGTTGCATTATCTTGGCTTGGTAGTTGTTGGACAGGATGATTGGAATTTTGCCTATGCTGAATTTTCAGACAATAACTGCATTTATTTTTTTCTTCTCTCCAATTCAATACAGTTACAAATAAATAAATGGCTAAAAGAACAGCACACTCCTTTTTCCTGAGCTGAAACATCAAAGCATATCAATTTACTTCTCCTGACTGTGGGTCTTGTATGTATGAATTATTTGAGTGAGACACCTCAGCCGTTTTTATACCTCCATGTATAGCATTCTACCATTGATTTTTCCTATCCCCTCCCCCATTTTCTTCATAGAAGGATTTTTAAAAAAATAATTTGTTGCATTGTCTTGGTAGTTGTTGGTTGGAATAATTAGAATTTTGCCTATGCTGAATTTGCAGAAAATAGTTGCATTTATTTATTCTTCTATCTAATTCAAGACAGTTGCAAATATATAAATGGCTAAAGAAAAGCACAATCCTTTATCCTGAGTTGAAACTTCCAAGCATAGTTGTCTCCTTCTCCAGACTGGGGGTCCTGTATGTATAAATTATCTGACCGAGACACCTCAGCTGATTCTATACTTCCCTGTATATGATTCTACCATTGTTTTCTGTTTCCCCACCCCCATTGCTTCATAGAAAGATTTTAAAAAAGATAATAATTTCTAGCATTATCTTGGCTTGGTAGTCGTCAGATGGGATGATCGGAATTTTGCCTATGCTGAATTTGCAGACAGTTACTGCATTTATGTTTTCTTCTCCCCAATTCAATACAGTTAGAAATAAATAAATGACTAAAAGAACAGCACACTTCTTTTTCTGAAGCTGAAACTTCAAAGCATAGCTGTCTTCTTCTCCTGACTGGGGGTCCAGTATGGAGGAAAATGCATTGTTTTTTTCAGCAGCTTTATACAATGCATACATGATGATCAACTTGCATAGTGAGAACAGGACAATGACTTTGATACATAAAAAGGCAGTCAGCATACATAAGCAGTGCATGCTAACAAATTTAAGACTGAGAAAATATTATTTGTTGACTAAGTGAATGAAAATAAAATTGTTTAATGTCAGCCTTTTAGAATAAGCAGTTGTAGTTATTTGTTAACAGAAAAAGACATTAGGATTTATCCAAGAAACTAAATGTTTCATAGAACTATTGTCAAGTTTGGATATTACATTTAATTTGGTGCTAGTATGTATATATATATATATATATATATATATATATATATATATATATATATATATATATATATATGTAATTAAAGTAAATCCTGTTTTATAATGTATCAGACATTTCCATGTGAATTTTATGTTCAGTGCCAGAATTTTCACATTTACAGAATCATAATAGAAAAATTATGTTGAGATTAAAGAAGCATTTTTTTCCTCAAAATTTACAAAGAGAAATTTATGTATTAATGATTCAGTGCATGTATATATCACATTAAAGAATCAGAATTTTTGACTGTTCATGTACAATTTTCATGCAGAAATATAGTGTCAAAATTACTCCTTTTTTGCTTCAGTATTGTGGTTTTTCCCAACTTTCACCCCTGTGCTTAATCATCACTTTTTCTCCTTTTGCCATCACACTGTGCCATGAATGAAAAGTAGTATTTACATGCACAAAATTACATCTGTGGCTACCTGGTTTTAGAAAGACCAGTGATATTCTGATTGATCTTTTATTTGTAGTTTTCATTATGTCTAATTGTGAAACCAAATTCTTGATCTCTAAATGAGAAGTAGAGGCTATTATATGAATTTTCTATCACATATTATAAAGCATATATTTATACATTCATAGTTAGCAATGCCAATCATGATTTTTTTGTGAATGATTGTAGGCGCTTTAATTTAAATTTATGTTTAATGAGTGAAATCTTGTCCCTTTTTTAATCCCCAAGCATTTTTAAAAGCATCAGGGATATTGTGATACCCTCAGTGTGTCTGTTTGTACATTATCAAATCTTTTTTAAACTGCTGGGTTAGAATTCACAAAGATTATTTTTCATATGATAACAGTGATTAAGAGTGGCATTATTCCAGACTCCCAGGAAGGGTGACATCACAAGTCAGATTTACAGAAATACCCATTACAATCATAGTAGGAAGATACTTATAGTTGATTTCAGGTTGTGACCCATGGGTCACAGTTCAAGTAGGGGATTGGGATCAAACAAAAACAATGGGGATTTTCCAAGGAGGTAGCTTAACATTTGTTTCTTAATTGCAATATAATGATTTCAGTGCCTAATAAATGTCTTTTTTTACATTGGCTTTTCCCTGGTAAATTAAAATTGGTATAGCCTTGAAATAGATCACTAAACTCTGTCCTTGTCCTGAAATGTTATTTTTATGAAATTCTAGTAGTTCTTATACCAGTTTAAAGTACAGATTCTGGTCAGTAGAATGCCCTTCATTTTTTTAGTAATTGATTACACTGGTATCAGTTTTCAAATAAAATGCTTTGACTTTCAGCTGACATAACTAAGACTCTGTCCAGCAAGAGAAAGAGGCTAGAACAGTTGACCCAAAATTCCCTGAAATCAAGCAATAAGAAAGTGGATGACATCTTCAAACTGCAACAAAGTGAACGGTAACCATGATTTGCAGTTATTATGAATTTCATAGAATCTCTTAGAGATATGCCTTTTTGTTTATAATTTCCCACTAATTATTTAGAAGTCATTACTGGGTTCTTTAATGGACTATGTTCAGTTTACTCTGTCAGTGCCCTAAAATCTCAAAACAATACATTTTTATGGACAGTTTTATCTGTCATAAAATGTTACAGTATCAAAGTGTTCAAACTTGTGTCCATGTGAAATCGTGCACATTCCATGGTCATGACATCACATGTGGCCGAGTGGTCTAAAATGCTTGCCTTTACTGATTACTGCCGTCTCACCTTATCCGCATGGGTTCAAGTCTCGGGCACAGCCAGTGTGGGTGAAAGCTGCCATTTGCTTCACCTGGCTCAGAGGTCTTTACCTGTGTGTCCCGGTTCTTCCTCCACCAGTGAAACTGGCCACCATGTATGGCCTATCTTGCGCTGAGAAATGGCATTAAACTCCAAAAAAAAATGGTTGTTAAATGCCAAAAAAATGGAATTTTAGAAAGAAATATACCCATTATGGATGATATTTAATAGTGTATGCATTACTCACTGTGATATTTCATGAGATGGTAGTTCAGGCTAATAATCATGATGTGAAAAAAGAATTACAACATTCAGTAATGCCACAACACAAAACAGAAAGAAATAGAACCTTAACAAGTAGCACAAGGGGTCTGATGACCCTAGAAAGCTGCATAATAGGTTTGGCAAATTTAAGGACATGGATGCAGGAGAAACTGCTCCATTATTCAAGGTAACACCAGACACATAAAAAAATTTAACCCTGTATTTGCTTCAGTTAAATAAGCATACAGGAGATTTCCCATGCAAGAAATCTACCTAATTACTACACCATTTCTACTTTTAATTCATAATGAAGAACACTACATAAGAATTGTTGAGGACTATGATGATATTCTTCTACTTCTAAGTGAACACAATCCTGCAATGCTGTGTCTTTTTAATAGAAATGGACATCACTCTTAAAATTGACTCCTTTTTTAACACCTACTCTCAAAATGTTGACAGGGCCTCAGGAGGAGCTTCTTCCACACATGATTTGTGTCTGTATAACACCAACAGACCTGCCAATTCTTATGATTTTGCTTTAAGTCTTATGAAAATGACCCTTAAAATATGAACTTACGGAATAAAAGCAAAAACTATGGAAAAATGATTGTTGCCAGAAAAAATGGATAATTGGTTCATCTGTATTTGGTTTGGATCCAGGTTTCATGAGAAATAGTGGAATTAGTCAGGGAACCAGACTAACTTTACAGCAGTACCTCAGATGCTTTAAATTGCATATATTTTTTCATGTGATCAGACTGTTGATTATAGAATTTTTTAAAATGGCGTCCAGCAAGCGATGCTTGTTGAAGACAAAACAGAAATTAAGCATCTTAAAAAGTGTTAATAATCAGCACAGAATAATAAAAAGGAATATCCAAATTCTTGTGAATAAAAACAGACAGGGACACAATTATGTTTATTGGATATCACATCAGTTTGAGCATGTCTCATGGCGGGAGATATGATGTCCATGTGAAAAAACAAAAACAATACTGAAGTCAGATTGAGAAAGAGCGACAAGCCATTGAGCTGCATAGGGTTTGGAACTGATGTTTGCGCAACTGTACTAGTGGTAAGTAAAGTCTACGTTTACTTTACAAACCTTTTAGTTGAACATAATGTTTACCGTCGCTGCATGTTTCGAATACTGAACTTTTAAATACGTTTTCCCGTTTTACAATAGCAGTTTATAATATTTTGTTACACCCTACTGAAAACTGGTCAAACTTTCGGAAAAAAATCAACTGCCTTACTGAGACAGTCTCATCAGGGTTGGCAGGTCTGCACGAAGTCACCGACATATTCAGGAAACAGGTACATATACACCACTCCCTCAATAATTTGTGCCCTGATAAATTGCAAACCTGCTTATAATGTGTGGTCAGGCATGGATACAGTTTCTTTTACTAGAAAATACAAAAACAAATTTACCCCTATTCATTGAATGTGAAGAAAATCGTGATCAAAATTGGTAACTGAAACATTGATATATTGCTCTTTTTGTGGTTGAAAACAGTAGATAGGGCCTGAAAATATGAATCAACATCGTGAAATTATCCAGTGACTTTTAAAAAGATGTAATATATTTTTGTAAATTTTCTTTTCATACAACATTTTTAGTGCACTGTAAATAATATTCAAAAAAATTTTGATCAATGAAAGTGTCACAAACAAATTGAGGCAGCACTGAAATAAATACCAATTAAATAATAAGATTTTATCAAGTGAAATTTGTGTTCTGTTTTGATCTTTTAGTTCAGTTTATGTGTAATCACCATAAATGCAGTGTGTCCTCTTCTATTCAAGTATGAAATGTGTCAGTCTACTGTAACAGCTATGTTTGCGAACATTTTTTTATGAGAACCTAATTTAGTGCTGTGTTCTGTATCTGACTTGTGGAAGTACTTGTTGTATTGATGCACTGAATTAAAAGCTGACCACTGTATTATCACATTAATTACATCCATTGTATCCAATAAAGGGCATGGAATAAAAGAAAGTTAAAAGGCAGCAAATCCTACCTGCATAAGAGCTAGCAGCCCCAGTCATTGTCAGGCCAACTCATTTCAGCTGATCAATCAAATACTTACAAATATTACTGTTTCAGCTGATCAATCAAATACTTATAAATATTACTGTTTATGTAATATAGTTAAACTGTAAAATTAGCTTACTCATTCACAAATGGGATAAAAGATAGCAAGGCAACCAAGCAAAATTAATACTAGGTGAAATAAAATGCTCCATTTCACAGATTTCCTCAAGGATGAGAAGTTTCACAATTACTTGCAATGAAATCACAGCATCAATATTTTACTAATATAACAATTAAAAAAAATTGAGTTTCGATTTTGACAGTTGTTTTTTGAAATAAATGTCCCAAGTTTTTGAGAAAAAAAAAGAAATCTTGTTTGGTTGTGAATTGGATCAGCAATTAGTCTGTTCCTTGCTTCTTATGCTCCCATTGAAGTGCAATGCAGGGAGCATGCAAAGCAGGGAACCAGGCTAAACAACAATGAAAAGCAGTGACATAATATACAGTGATTTCACATACATATGAAGGTTGTTGAAACCAGTTGGAATAATGTTAACGATCATTCAGAGGTTGGGCATCATGAAAATAAAGTTAATTTATGCAGAAAAATGGCAAAGTTTTGTTTGAAAAAGCACTTTATTGACAATTATTCCCCAACATGATTTTGAAATGAGTATTCAGCCCAGTTGTCCACCCTCAGCTGTTTTTCTCAATGTCCAGGAGGTATGGCATCCCTTCTTATTTTTTGGAAGGTCCTTCTGTAAGACACGCCCTCATTTATATTGTGGTCTATGTTTTTGGACCCTGTTGTGTACATGTTATCGAAGAAGAGGTGTAATTGCTGATAACTTTTTCTCCTCTTCTTTTGGATTATGATTGGAAGGTTGCTGATGGCCTTCCCAATCTCTCTTAAGAACATTAACTCTACCATTGATGAGCCAATTCCACACTGGAATTTAAAGAAAACTGTCTGGGACAAGTTTGAAACACTTTGCAAATCTAGACTTAACAGATACCTTTTGATATGTCAATGATCCTGTTCCACATTATACATTTATTTTACTGTAGATTGCAGAAGAATCCATTCATAAATTCTCAACTCTAAAAAGAACCTCAAAACCATGGTTTGCTAAAGAATGTTAAGCAGCCATTGGACAACACCAAGAAGCAATGAGAAAATTTAACAATGGTCCAACGCCCAAAAATTTAAGTTGGTACCGCATATTCTGGGCTAAAGCTTGCTGCATAATTAAAGAATGTAAGAGAGCAGCATGGAAAAACTAACATATATACTCTTATAACTAGATCTTTTTACTGAAAATTTGATTCATGCAGAGTGTGAGTCATCTTATAAGTGCGACATAAATGAAAATTGATAATCTAGGGACAATGTTGGAAATCTGAGATGTTTGCATTACACAAAAATATGGTGAATTCAAATAGTTTTACATTTCTATGCCTCAGTTCCAGTTCAGAAATGCATATATGGTATGCATTGTGTTTATCCGTTTCATGACGGTATTCATTACACAATACCAGTATCTGTAGTTATTTGGATTTGAAAATATTGTGCGTAAATTAAATACTCCCCTTCACAAAGTAAAGGGTCAATCAGTGTTGCTTACAATTGGTATTTGATAGAAAGTATATTGCTTCCATTTTTATGTAATTCCTGACAACCTGTATTTGTATTAATATTTGTGTTGTGCTGTATATGCACTGTGTTTGATGCAATAAAAGTTTTCATTTAAGTTATATTTTCCTATCCATTAAGTTAGTGATCCACAAAATAAGTACAAAGTAAACAGCTCTTTCTGACAGCTAAAATTAAACAGTAAAAGCTCCAACTCCAAACATGACATAGCAAATGTACTTACTGATAGCTTTGCTAAAACTCCATCATCTAATTATTCAGCTGTTTTTTGAATGCTGAAAAGTCACAAAGAGAAATAAAGTATGAGACATGATCTGCAGAATAAATGTTAAAGGAAACAATTCTTCCAACATCTAAAATTAACTAATAAAAACTTCAGCTCCAAACATGACACAGCAGATGTACTTGCTGACAGTTTTTCTATAAATTCATCATTATCATCTAATTATTTAGCAGATGTTTGAAGGCCAAAAAGTCAAAAAGAAAAATACAATTAAAATTCACATCAAATAATTCTGAAACTTATAATCATCTTTTCACTTTTGGAACTCATGGAAGTGTTGAATAAGGCCCATGATACATCTGCCAGGTCTGACAAAATACATTACCAGTTTTTGAAACACCTACCCAAAGCATCATTAATAGCTTTATGTGTAAATTTTCAACAATTTATGGACCACTGGTAACATACCAAAAACTTGGAAAGAGGCTACGGTAATACCTGTTCCCAAACCTGGTAAGGAGAGCACAGATCCTATCAACTACCATCCCATTGCCTTGACAAGCTGTGCCTGTAAAATGATGGAACAAATGATCAGTACAAGGCTTGTTTGGTGTTTGTCGACTAACAATATAATATCTCCTTTTTAAATGGCTTCTAATATGGCTGTAGTACCATCGCTCAACTGGTTAGACTTGAAACATTTATTTGCTTTTATCAGGAAAGAACATGTAGTAGCTGATTTCTTCCATTGGGAAGGGCCTAAGATACAACTTTGAAGTATAGAGTAATGAATGACCTGCATGATCCAGATCTAAAAGGCCATCTACTCACTTTTATATCAAACTTTCTGATACTTACAAGCAAGACGTGGGTTTGCCCCAGGCCATCTGTTACTCTTTTTAACATCAGAATTAATAACATTACCAAGTGTTTTGCTCCTGGTTTGGATTGCTCCCTATATGTTGAACACACATGCATATAATTGAAAGACAGTTGCAACAGAATATAAACAAGACTCAAACTTCAGCCACTGTCAATGATTTCAAATTCTCAAAATCAAAAACAGTATGCATGCATTTCTCTCAGCTATGAAGATGACATGATGATCCTAAACTCACCCTGGATGAAACACAAAGTTTTTAGTTATAGTCTTCGACAGCTCACCTTCATTCCACAAATTAAGACATTGAAAGCTAAATGCTTCAAAGCTCTTGATATACTTAAAGTAGTAAGACACACTGACTGGAGTGCTGATAGAAAAGTCATTTTTGACCTATATAGAACCTTTATTAGATCCAGACTGGCCTGTAGCTGTATTATTCATGATTCAGCCAGAAAGTCATACTTAAAGATGCTTTAACCAATTCACCAACAGGCAATAAGACTTGCAATGGAAGCATTTATAGGACTTCCCCATGTGAGAACCTTCTTGCTTAAGCAAACGAGCAGCTGCTATCACATAGAGAAACATCTATACAAAATTAAGATCCAGCCGTTTGAATCCTGCATTTGTATCTACTCCCAACCCAAATGCAAAACATTATACCAAAATAAACCAAATGCCATACCTGCCTTTGGCATTAGAATATCTTCCAGCTTTGACAATACAAAAATTGATCTTTCAAAACTCCAAAAGTTGTTTGTTTCTGTAGCACCTCCCTTGCTTATTAAACAACCTAAAGTACTTTTACACTGCACATAGGGAAATAAATCTTAGACAAATCCTTCCATTTTTCATAACTCTTGTAAGGAACTTCTCTACAAAGGGTGATGAAAAGGCAGCTGCAGCTTTCATTAGTGGAAATCACACTACAAAGGTTTGCTTGTGGGATGGTGCATCAGTATTTTCAGAAGAAATCATGGAAATAGACCTTGCCCTGAAATAACTCAGAACAATAGAAAGTTGGAAAGCCCATCACAATTTTAGATACCAATATTTTCATCAAACATACCAAGCTGTGTACCTCTCACAATATAGGATAATAATGGTTACAAAGTAATGCCGGTATTAAAGGTCATAAAATAGCAGATCATGCTGCAAAAATAGCCCTATCTCTACAGCCATCTGATTTTAAAATACCATGCACTGAATTTAAGCTGGTATTACAAAAATTCTCATTTAGTAAACAGTAGGCATCATGGAATTGAAGATGCACCTGAACTCTTGGTATGAGCCCTTCACTGTAAGCACCTTATGATAGACAGATGCCCACTGTCATTCAAACTTTAAGATTATTATATTAACCCAAAAGAGATAATGGACCAACATGATAGTCACTACTCTATTTAAAAATGTTCAGTTTTTGAAGTAATGATCAGTTTACATTTGGGAAAACAGAAAAGTGGGTTTGAAAAACTATGCATATCTGTACATGTCATAAGCATGCTGTAACAGTTGTAGACAGTGATACTTGTGACATGTAAAGTATATCACAGGACTGTAAGTCAGGGTTTGATCTTGGGAGGGAAACATTAATTGCTGGGCCTGCTGGTATTTTGCGAAAATCCAGCATCCTCTTGGAGCTGCCTCAAGTATAGATCAGGCTGGAATTCTGAATGAAACCTGTTTGATGCAAATAGATGCAAATTGTACTGGAAAAGTTGTTTCTGCAAATGACACTAATCATAATTGATGATGCAATGGATTGGTTTAAAGTTTCACAAGTACTTAACTCTAATCTCCATGATATGATACAATCAATAAAGTGCTAAAATTGCTGTTTCTTTTAAAAGATCCTAAGTTCTGAACTTTTTTTTTTTTTTTTAGTTTTGGGCTCAGCTGATCAACAGTTCTGCAACCATACAATATATTTTGTTCAGTTGATTAGAGCTACAATTATACCCATAGTCAGACTTGATTTTCTTGCAAAAACACAGGTTTCAATCTCAGTTTCAGTGGAAAAAATAATGGGTGGTCTGGTCTGTGCAATCAGCACACCACTAGGATCTTATTTTGTTTGCCATGATGACTCAAGAAATAAATATAATACTGGACTTAGTCTCTGGTGAGATGAATATGCATTTAGTTTTACTGACATTGGCCTCAGCAGGCACTACAGTTGTAGAGGGTTCAACAGACTACTCATAAAATAACGACAGATAATATGGCCACATGGATGCAACTTGTTTCTGGGGGGAAAAAACCCCACAGATGGCTCAGAATACAGACAAATAAATTTGATAGGTAATTCATGCATGGCTAAATATATGTGTCTTGACATAGCAGAATATTCACAAAGATTTACAAGATTGAACTGGTCAAAATTTGAAACCAAAGCAGAATACCAAAATATATCACAATTTCTGATGAACAAAGATTCTGGTACAAATCAAAGTATTTGAAATATTAGGGAAAGGAACTATAGTACCTTATTCACATAATAAAGGAGAGTTTATTTCAGATCTGTTCATAGTACCAAAACCTAATGGGAAATTCAGTCTGGTCATGAATCAAAAGACTTTGAGTGATATTGTGACTCATGAACATTTTTAAACAAGATAGTGTTTCAGTTTGTCTTAAAATAATTACACTATAATGACTTTTATCACATCCATTGTTCTAAGAGATACACATTTCACTGTTCCAAACTGAACATTTTTAAATGTAGAAATATTAAAAATGTAAGTGGAACATGATACTACAATACTTTATGAATTCGCTTCTTTAACCATGGGGTTTCCAATGCACAAAGGGTCATTACAAAAATGTTGAAACCACTATTTGTGGTTCATACAACAGGTTATATGTTGCTCCTACAACCCTGAAGACATCATGAGCATGATCATATCCCCCTATTTATGCTGAATAAAATACACATTTTATGCTGGAAAAATTTATATCTGGGATTTATGGTTAAGTAGAAGTCTTACTTTATTCTGTCTTAGAGAATTATCTCTTTGGATTTCTCACAGTCAGTACAATTCACAGTCTTCTCTTGCAGATTAAACAGTTATATATATATATATATATATATATATATATATATATATATATATATATATATATATATATATATATATATATATATATATGGACACATGCATTGGCTATCATGTCTATCAAGACAGATCTGTCTATCAGACAGCATCTTTTATTGGTTTACTAGATGATTTCATTGAACAAGCTTTAGAGGGAAGAGAGACATTTATTGGTCTTTAATAGCACTAGGGTTTTGATGCACATATTAACCTGTCTGATACAATAAGGCAGAACCAAAATATTGATCAGAAGGAGAAAAATCCCACAAGAAACCTGTTTAAAAATTAAGGTTAGAATGTCTTGTCATCTTTCCTGCTTTGCAACATCTCTGTTATTTGGTGCAGAATAAACATATTGGTATTCAAACAAGGCTGTATATGTGCATTATCATATTAAAATTAATAATTTTGCTCAGTTCAGTGAAATGATCTTTATAAATCTAATCTGTAGTTGTCACTGGTGACTTTAAATTTCAGCCATTAGTTTACCATGAGTAGGTAATGCATGTACTGATTTTTACATTTAAGTTTTTCAAAAGCTCCTGAGAGGATGTTGAATAGTGAAGTACTATTTCTAAATTTTAAAATTGATCAGTTTGCTCCTTAGAATCCAGAACCAGGAGCATTTATTTTGGGATGAGTTTTTCCAGCAGTTGGAGTTAAATGAACCATACAGTTTCCTCCTTATGCTGAGTAGAGAAAAATATGAGTAAGATCATGAGTGACAAAGCTGTTAAAGTTCTTAAGATAATCTCATATTGGCCATCTCAGTCTGGGTTTCCTATGTGATGGCTTGTATTGTTGATTCCAGTCAGGTTCTTTTGACACAAGGACCAGCTTATACTCCCACATTTCAGAAGGATAAAATTTGCAGCTAGGTGTGGTTATATTGGGACAAACTTCCCAAGCATAGGGCTTTCTGTAAAAGCAAATGATTTGACTGTTTCTCCAGAGGAAAGGAACAAAACTGCAGTATTGCTTTACATAGTATAGCTGGATCATTTTGGTGTTCAGGAGGGAATGGGTTGTGTGTGTGTGTGTGGGGGAGGCAGTCTTTATAATTTGTGTAAAAAAGCAGTTATGACACACATACTTTAGTTGTAATACTTGTTGGATAATGCAATTTTGTTCATCGGATGAAAACTATAGTAATTAGGTCAGACGTGGTGTTCAGACTTGCACTTAATTCCAAGCTTCATGAGAGGTATTGTCAAAATGAATCTACATCAAGCAAAATATGCTTCTACTTGGGATGTTGGACATGTGGTTAAGTTTTAAGTAATTTGTTTGGAGGAATAAAGTTAATAAAATGATATGTCAAGCCAAACAAGCGCACTACAAAAAAAGAGCTGGATGCAAACCAAAATAACCCGAAAGCTATCTGGAAAGTGTTTACAGAGTTTGATGCAGGGAAATGTAAGAGTGAAATGGAAATTTTATCTCTCAATCATGAGGGCATTTATACTGATAATCCAACTGACATCTTAAATATTTTTAAATGACTTTTTCATTCAAATTGCGGAAAAACTTAAAGAACCCAGAAATTCATCTGATCATTTGGAACTCAAACATTTTCGTGCTAAAAAAACTACCAAACAATATAAAGTTTGAAATTTCCTGAAGTGAATCCAGAAGTTGTGTTGAAATATATTAAAAAGATGGATGATTGTCAAGCTATAGGACTTGATATGATTGGACCAAGGCTATTAAAGGTAGCTTCACTTTCAATTGTAGAGAGTATAGCTTTCATTTGCAATGAAAGTATTAGGTCTAATAAATTTCCACAAACATGGAAAACTGCCAAGGTTACACCATTGTATAAAGCAGGAACAAAAGATGATGTAAATAACTACTGACCCAGCTCTATCCTTCCTTGTCTCCCCAGATTAATAGAAAAACATGTACATGATTCTTTTCTCAACTATTTGAACACTTATGACCTGATTCATGATAATCAATCTGGCTTTTGACAGAATCACTACTTTGAAACTGCACTTGTATCTTTGATTGATAAATGGCTGAAAGCATTAGATCAAGGAGAAATGGTAGGCGCTGTTATGGCTGATTTTCATAAAGCTTTTGATCTTGTAAACCATGAAATTTTGCTTGAAAAACTAAAAGTCTATCAATGCAGGGAAAACTCCCTAAACTGGTTAACTTCTTACTTAACTGATAGAGTGCAAAAAGTATCTTTAAATGGTCAACTTGCTGAAAGTAAAAATATTAATTGTGGAGTACCACAGGGCTCTATCTTTGGACCTCTGTTATTCATTCTATTTATCGCTGACTTACCTCTTAAGATTAGAACTTTTATTAAAGTTATATTCAGCCATGTCTGGACTATTGTAATGTAATTTGGGGTAATACCTCTAATTCAAACATAACAACACTTTTAAGACTCCAAAAGAGGGCTTGCCATTTAATTATAGATCAATGTATAGACAATTTCCAGGATGCAATGAATAATATAAAGGTTTTAATAATACATGAAAGAATATTTCTTAGAAAGGCCAAATTGATGTATGAAGTGTCCAGAAAAGCCATTCCTGTTTATCTAAGCAATATCTTTCACCAAAAGAGATGCTGATGGTACTTGAAATTTAAGGTCCATAAGAAGTAAAAATTACATTATACCAAGGCCAAAGAAGGAATTGTTTAAAAAAAGTTTTCAATATATTGGTCCACTGGTATGGAACAACATTCCCAGTGACATAAGGCAGGCTCCTAGCATTTCTTCTTTTCATAATCAATGTCTCAAATGGATGAAATCTTTAGAAAATTGAACAGTTCTAGTACAATAAATACTGCCTGCTTCTCTGTAATTTTGCATCATTTTCACAGTTGAATTTTTTAATGCAGGATGATATTTTATATTTTGTATGTGTTTATGTTTTCACAGATGTCTGTGCATGTGTTCCAGGTTGATACTTTGACTTTTAAAATCACTTAATTATTTAGTGTCAAGCCAGATTCTTCACATCATGTTGTATATACTGTATATATTGTACATAACAGATAGAATGCCTCAAGGTAGATTTTCCATCTTGTCTATAGCAGTACATGATATTTTGTTACATGTTACTGAAAACTGGTCCAACTTAAGGAATAAATTGACAGCCTTGCTGAACTCTTGTTAGGGTTGGCAGGTCTGTTGTGTTCGGTGCACCACCTCTCTCTTCAGGGAAGCACACGCTGTCCTGAACATGAAGAGTGACCAACATCTCCCTTTGAGGGAAGGTGATTGACTCCTAAAATGTTCATTCCCTCTTCCTGGAACGGGCCACACAGCCGGTGAAGATGCTAACAAGTAGAGGTAGCAAGAGAAGAAAGGCAGTATGGGAACACCAAAATGCTACCATCACGAAGGAGTGATTAACCTGTTACCTCATAGAGTGTATGGCTTTTTAGCCATTCAATATACATGTAGCAATGTTACCCAGTACAGTGTGCTATAAATAGAACACCTGTTACCTGTTCGATTCCATACACATAGGCCTGCCTGCTAACTGTTAAGCAGTGTAGTGTATGTTACGTTTAACATCAATTATAACCATTTTACATTTTTGGTACACATATATTATGTATGGAAAGGTTTAAAAGTAAAATCCGATTGCTATAGCTGTATAATTGTTTTTCACAGAAGAATTTTTTATGTGCTTTAAAATCTTGAGAGAACTTGTTCACCGTCAAGTCAGCAAAGCCACATGACCAACCATAGCTGCCATTTCTCATACTCGAAATTTACAAGTTGTTTGTCTGCGTCTACATCACTAAATCATCTGAATTTGATAATTTATGAAAACTAATTGATGCCTACATCAATATCAGAGCCTTTACTTAAGTTATTGAAGCTTTCATAGTTGTGATTCTAATTGTGAAAACTCAAGTAAGTACTGAACGAAATCTGCGACCTCCATTTTGGAGCGTGGAGAATATGACCCAGTTACTTTAAATAGCAGATTTCAACCAGAGAATAAACAGCAACCACGTGATCTGACGTAATGGTCATTGACACCAATGAATGTAGTATCTAATAGAGTGTTTTCCCTGAAGGTGGCTCTACGAAAACCTGCTCAGAATGGGTGATGTTACACCAGGCATCGAAAGGCGCTTCCATGAGAATGGAGTAGAAGCATCCAGAGGCACTTGCATGAAGTAAAGGGTTAACGTATGCCATGAGGCAGCAATGGTTGGAACCTCATGTGCTCTAATAAATCCTGGTTGACACAGGAGAGAAATGGATTTTTAGTCTATTAAACCATAGACATCCTGTGTCAGTAGACGAGGCATGGTTCGCGCTGCATCTTGAGAGGGAGGACCTGAAAGGAGGCTTCACTCAGTGGTTTATAGGGGATTTTGGGTAACAAATATTTAATTGTGATGGAACTGAAACTCTACTACCTGTGATAGTTGATGCTGAATATCTTTTGTTCTCAAAGGAACAAAAGGAAATCAGCAGCACATTTTACAGAAAGACAGCTAGGGTCAATGTGTTTCCTAATGCAGCAGTTACAGATGATTCTCCAAATGGCATCATAGACCTTAGATGTCCGAGTTCTTCTGCCTTGAATGATGCCACTGGCAACCCAGCATGAAAACTTTTACTGGCTGGTAGATCACTTGAGACAAACTAATTGCGATGATGGAGAATGTGGGAGGCTGTTGTGAAGGAGGAAGCCCTTGTGTTGTGTGTGGAGAAACCTGTGTTGATCTATCAACAGAGCTAGAAGATCATTGAACCAAGATCGTTGTGGCAACAGTAGGGCTATGAGACTGTTACGAGCACTGGAAGTTCTAATTTCTGCAGTATCTGAGGTAGCACTCAGAAAGGTGGGAAACCATATGGAAACTGATGATTTCACTGGAAGATGAATGCATCCTGCTACGAAGCCCCCACTTTGTTGGGGGTGGGTTGTAGTGGAAATTGGGTTATCGTTATCTAGAGGGTGGTTGTCTTCGGTGTTATTGCCCAGGTCGAGTAAATATTAATACATTGTGACCCCGATGTAGCACGCTCTGTTATAACACGAATTCAGATATAACACAGTTGTGGTGTGGCTCGTGAAATTTCATATACATATATTTTTCTCGTACACAAAAAAAACATCTTTTTTAAAAAGTACGAAAAAAAACCCCAAAAGTTTACTATCATTTTAGGGAAGATATCGTGTATGAATAATACAAGACGATCATGGCGTGGCTACTGAAATTTTGTATGCATTTTTCTCATACACGAAAAGATAGTGTTTTCTTCTTAAAAATACGAAAAATAATGTGTAAAAATTTATTCAGGAATCGCACAGGGCTTCGCCAATGTCGCAAATTGTGATTTTTTTCCCTTATTGACCACAAAATATACCATCTGGTGATTTTTTTTTTAATTGGCGACATTGTTGGCTGTTTAAACTTGTATATACAACCATTGGTTTGGAGTGGAGAAATTCAGATGCCCCATGAAAGAAAGCCGTAAAGTTGATGTAAAATGCACTCAAATTTATCTATTGTTACATAAACAAATTCTTTGTCCATATTGACAAACCATCTTAACAGTGCATTGTTATATCATAATCTGCTTATGTTGACATCTAGCATGTGTACTGTATGTTTTGAGATATCCGCTTTTTTTGTCTTCAAATTTACGTTTCTGGCAGCGGCGAGAAACGGGACGGGGCATTATCTCATAATTTATCTTTCGTCAGATTTTCGGCCGCTCGCTAGTAATTAATATATTTACATAGACTGATATTTGTATGTGGATGGTAAGTAAAATTCCTCTTCTTTTCACTCAGAATTAAATCCTTCAGAACATTCACATTTTCTGTAGTAATCACTGTCATCAGACCAAACACCGGCGTCTCTATCATCGATTGACCCTTTCTTTAAATTTCTGACTCATGCGTGGAAGGCAGCATCATTCCACTACCATAAATGTAAAAAAAAAAAAAAATCTCACTTGTCTATTCAACAGGCAGGGAGGAACAGTGTCTACAATTGACCATACGATGGCCAGTTAATTTTTTTTAAAATGCACAGAGATAAAATAGAAGCTGAAATTTCAAAGAAAACATTACCTTTGAAGCACCGATTGTTATGAAAACGTACTAAACATATGGGAACAAAAATCGGTCTCAATCATGCAATACAATTTTTTGATGTTGCCGCCACAATAAGAAACGGGCATTTGTTTGGTTCTCCAAAGCTGCCCTTAAGCGGTGACTTCAATAATGCATGCACCCTTCATCAAAGAAAGCCAACTACAATCTTCAATAAAAACAGACAACCTTTCTTCAAAGGAAGTCATTACCGAACTTAATAAAAGCAATGGAATCTGATGGATTGTTTCATTTTCCAACGTGACTGGAACATTTTTACTGTGCCGTTAAAGTTTCCTTTTCACAGGAAAAAAGTTTATGCTTACGAACTCTACCGACGGCACTTAAAACGAAAACTTTTACCGACTTCGGACATAATGAAAAGTAAATGTGCTTCATCATTCCTTACGTGACTGTGCTATTTTTTTCCATTGAATTCAGACCTATATGACCTGTGACAAAATTATTGAATATTTTAAATCTGTGTGTGTGCATATTTTCGATGGAATTACTTGTATCGTGGATTCAACATGTGTGATTTGCGGGTGAGTACACGGTGTTGATACTTTATTTATTGCTATGCATTAGATATGTATATATAAACAGTATACACGTATATGTACCAATGCGTGGTTCTGTGAATAAAGTAAAATATTATATATGCCTTCTCTGCTTTCACCACAGGTGTATTTCTCATTTAATATGCATCGATTTAAGATGATAACTGTGCCAATGAAGCACGTGATTTTGCGCCCGCATTTATTACCTACCCCTACCCCTGTGCACATTTTTTGGGTACATGCATCATTTTCTTCTGCTAACTGACCTGGTTGCTTATAACACGGTCGGGTTCTATGGCTCCCAACTACCGTGTTATAGCGGGGTCACACTGTATAAAGTGTGAAACTTATAGGTGGGATAGATAGAGATCTAAGCAGATATATAAAACAGAATGACACGAGCCCCGTATATGAAAAAATAACAATTTAATCAATTACATAAACAACCGTGACAGTGCATTACATTAGAAAGATACACTTCTTTTTTAAATAAATCATTCACCGAATTTCAAACACAAATATACTTATATAAATAGCCGATCTGTTTTAAATGATAGAATTAGTTCATCATAGAATCGAGTGAACAATTGAAGTCATTGCTTTGTACAACTTCATAACCTGATTATTTCCAGTTCATTCCAACTTCACTGTGACTGTTCTCCAACTTCACTGTGACTGTTCTTCTTGGTCCTTTCCACTTTTCCCTTCTCCAAACTCTATTGTCTTGCCTCTTTTGGCCCTCGAGCTTTGTGTGGGTAGGTGGATATGTAAGTACGTGATACGTAGATACTTCGATAGGTAGGTACATGGATACGTCCCGTGGAGCTATTTCACCTTCCAAAATAAACAAAGAAGCAACCTAAATCTTCTGTCAGATATCCTACTGGGAATAGATCATTACTCCGCTCTCGTTATGTCAGATATCGTTCTATTGGAATTCAAACAGATACCAAAGGCTATCTGGTCAAGCTAAACATGGCAGACCATAAACAAACCTAGTTTCATAAGATTAATGTACTTCCTAATGGCTATTTCAACCTGACTCACATTATCATCCAACAACACCTAACAGTTCTGTTCTCGTCGCAATTACACAAATGAATGAATGAAATTCATTACATGGCTTAACTACGTTAATTCTAGCAAATACACACATTTAAGTCTTTAGCATATATGAAATTGCACTGCATGGTTTAACAACATTAATTTCAGTCAATACGCACTCAAGTCTTTGTCATACATGAAATCATCTAAAGGCCGGTGAAGTCACATGGCATCTCGTAACTCATATCAACTAAGGTAAGACATGAAATTCTTAGATACATATTTTCCTATAACAATCAAGATGACACATTCAAACAATTCGTCAAACTTATATAAAGAATATCATTGTATGGATTCAGATAGATAAACTCACACAGTTGTATTCATATCAAGAAAATTGATCTACGAATTTAAACAAATAAATTCATGCAAATGTAAGCAAATAAATCAAACAAATCGTTATATTGATATCAACGAATTACATGAGACTGGCGCAAATACCTTGCTTTCAAGCTTTGCTCGCTTCTACCACCAAAATTGTGTCTGTCGACTTTCCAGACATCTGATCCCTTGGATAATTATTTTACGAGAGAATTTCTTCTAAATTCAACCTCGGAATCTCCTGCCTTTGTTTTCTCTTGCAGAAAAGCGTAGACTGACTAAAATTTTGCGATGGGACATATTAAAACCAAGAAATCTCATGTGGGAATCATGCCCCTTATTTAGCGTAACCAATCCGGATTAAATATATCTCCCGCCTTTTATAACTGGGCGCCAAAATTATAGTCTGCATGACCTTAAATTCCCAAATAACTGATTCTGGAAAATCTCAAATCTGACAATTCCGATACAAGATCGAAGTTAACCCCATCCTTCCAGTCTGTCTGACTGTTAGAAAAACGAACACTTCATTAAGAATCACTTCTCTCATGACACAGACATTACAAATTCGTGCATTATGGTGATTTAACATGCCATGGTCCCATAAAATCTAATTAATCGTTCACCTGCCCAAATTAATGTGCTCTTCATAGACAGAAATTTGCACCCTTACACATCCTTTGCACATGCTGTACGGTCCAGGACTAGAGAGACATTAATAGGAAGTCTGTTGTACACCATAGACTTTCCCCATAGCTATTAAAGGGACTCTTTTATGGTGATGAGTCTATTTCATTAGGACAGTTTTGCCTGACCTGGACAGACTGTCTTCTAAAATGTTCTTCTTCATTTAAATGTGGTAAACTTGGAGGTTGACCTCTCCAAGGTAACTCAGCAGAGGAGCCACAGGACATGATTCTTCAGGGTCTTTGAAGATTGGCCATTGGCTTAGTTGAACAAATGAATCAACCAGATCAATTCCCTCTGATGAGTTACAGTAGAAATGAAACCAGTCAGGAACTAGACAATCCCAGCAGATGGGAGGAACACATCCACATCGATTTAGTCATCATCTTCCTTCATTTCTAGGTCGTGGATCTGGATAATAAAATTGGCCAGATTAAGGACCCAGAAGAATTACATCCTCTGGCTATAAGTGAGCACCTCAACTGGAATCTGATGCACTGGCAAATAGATAGGAGTGGGAGTAATGTGGATGCATGGGGACACCAGTCAGATATATGTCCAGATTCATCCACCAGCGTAAATGGTGATGAAAGCCATGTCCTGGAGGAATCAGAGCTGATAGAGAATCTTTAGTTTCCACCTTGCAAGAAGGAGAAACTGCACAGGGTGCATATGATGTCCTAAAGGTACCAGACCTGCAAAGGCATTTCAGGTTCCCAATAGGGACAGGTAAAGGAGAGGAGACAGTGATGTTTCAACTTGTAGCACCTTTACAAGTGCCAGGATTTGATCTATGCGATTCAGTAGAACCGGACTTCTGGTTCATGAGGAAATTCATTCCCATGCAAACAAAGTACTGAGATGGAATGAATTCTGACTTTAGAGTTACTGTGGACCAACAATGGAACAAGTCCTGATGGAGGGGCTGAACCTGAACATTGTGGATCTGCCAACAGTCTAAATACTGGATAATCATTGTTTGTAGTAATTGGATGTATGCAATACTCCCATAACACAGGTGTAGACTGGGTGCAGAAGACATTCAAAAAGGCAGAACCTAGGACTGAAAAAAGTGATCTTGTCTAAGCAGAACTGGAAGTATTAGCTATATGGCGGAAATATCGGTATGTGCAAATAGGCATCCTCAGACATATTGCGATCAATGTAGATGATTTTTCTCTTTCTTGGATAAACCAACATCCAACTGGGGAGACTGAGTAGGTCTCTTAGGCAGTGTACCTGGTAACTGGCAGTAGAAACATGGGGTCTCAGCATTGAGGAAGGGAATGAAGCAGCCTCAACATTGCTGAGTGATATTTTGGCCTATGGCAAACCTCTGAGAATTTCTTGGATCATGAAGGAATGAGGAACAAGCAAGATGTCTGGTCAAGTTTGCACCAGAGATGTTTTCCCAAATGGAATGGATCTTCTTGGACTGTGTGTAAGATGGTTCTGGCACAAGTCCAGGGGTAAGAGGTGGAAAATTCATTTACTGCCTTGTCAAAGGACCAGATCTCAACTTCATCATCCAACTGAGAGGAATGTGTGAGCAGGTGGCTTCAGTTGCACTGCTTCTACCTTGAACTTGTTGGGGCCAACAAGGATAGAGAGGATATGATCATTAACTTGCATACTCTGAACTGGGTTCATAGGAGTGTGGAGACGGATCGTATGTTAGTCCTAGATGATGCAACACCTCTAGCCTTCAGTTTGAGGAAAAATAAAAAGATTCAGGCACACATGCAATAACAAGTTGATTTTTTCACGTCTCTTCCAGCAAGAGCACATTATTAATAATGTATTCAAGGCAATAAGGACAATAACAGCAACAAGGTTCTTGATAGAGAGGTAGGTTAATACAGAAGCCTCTCGCTGCCTTTTAATGTTAGGCAGGTTGTGATGTTATTCTTTAGCCTTAGTTGTATATTTAAAGGTAAGATGATGTACCCAAACATGTAATTCTATGTTCCTTGAGGAACTAAATTCCAAAAGGAGGAAAGTGTTACCAACACATAATTTAAATTATGGAATGGAGAGTATAACACTGCGATTCAGATTAATTGTAGAAGGGATCCCCCTAATATGGTAAACACTCAGTATAAGAAAATTTCTCTGGTGACGATCCAAGCATAACGTTCATAGAGCATAGCTTCTTTGAAAAAGATGACAGTTCTGTGCATGCCCCAAGCCATGTGCATGAGCGGATTGCATCATACTGACAATTCTCCACCCTGGGGGAAGATGTATTCACATTGAATGGACGGTAGTGTTTCTGCGATAAAAGATAAGTTACACAATAGCAACAGATAAGTAATTAATGCTGTTAAAAGGACTTGACCAACTAGTTTGGCTATTGGCTTTGTATATGTATATCTTAAGAGCTACGATACTTTCATCAAGAAAGTCATTAATAACAATGTAATTGAGAATTGTCATCTTTGGATGTTTAAAGCCTCATAATGAATGGGAAAATCTTTGTCATACTGAACCAATATGTTTGGAATGTAATATGGACATGTATCAGTTTTGGAAATACACATAAATACTTGAAGAAACCAGAATATGAACTTTGTCCTCTTAAGTGTCTACATATGCATTGTAGCACACAAACAAAACACATTACCAGTACTACTGCATGGAATGATGACCCATCATTTGATGTTAACTGCTGTAATTGATTTAATTATCATTTTGCCATAAAACACAGTAAAGACTAATACCCATGTAAAAAAACAAGACTCTTATATAAAGCACTGATATAAAACATACAGTCTGAAAAAATATCCTTAAAATCTGGCATAAGGTAGAGTTTAGTCAAAAGTGGATAGGGTCTGTTCTAGAATGTGTGATTGCAAGATTGACTTTAATTTCTAAACTATTGTGCCAAGAAATCAACAGAATGCGAGCTTACATGAGAATTCCTCATCATATTTTCAAGTCCTACATATATTACATACCTCATATATTTAGAAAATTCCTTCATTTATTTTTCAAATGGAAGTTGGGATTTCTCCCTCCATTTTCAGTTCTAGAATAGACCCTGATGAACATGGGCCTTTACAGCCTCAAAAGAAATTCTTATATAAAATTATTAAACAGTTAACCTATCTATCAAGGTAGTGACAAAGTAAAGTATATTACATATCTACCCATATGTATCCATTCCAAGTTGCAAACAGCATAGACCCTGTTCTGTAGGTAGTTCCATTTTGCTACTGCAGATTCTGGTGTAAGTAATGTCCACAATTGGGTGCATATGGTAACTAAAGTTGCCAGAAACTGTCATACTAGTTCAACAATTGTCAAATTTATCCATGTGAACAGCCACATGATGTGGTTTACAAATAGAAATCTTCTGAATATTTCAACACACTGACATGTGTTCTAACATGCCAATAATGTCACTTTAATCCATACAGAGTAAGGAATCCAATCATTAGAGCTGGGTACCATGAAAAGTTTGTACCATGGTATTTCTAAATGTACTCCAATATGTACCGCAGTTTACCAAAGTTATATTAGGGACCAACAATTAAATATTCTGGGGTAGGAACCTGACAAATCTATGTTTAATTCAATCATCAATAACTGGGAAAAATATCTTGTCTTAGCAAAATATCACCATATTATTATTATTAGGAAAAAAATATTAATTATCTTGAGATAAAAGAAAAGAAAACATTTCATTGTGAAAGAAAATCCCCCCACCCCATAATTAAATGGCCAGTACCATACAATAAATGAATTTGGTATATGTATGTTAATTGTTGTATAATATAAGTTGCAGTCGAAAGCTGTAACTGCAATGGGATGATTAAGCTTACAATTTTAATGATACTGTGAAAGACATTGTGCTGACATTAGAGAGTCTTGATAATAATATGAAGTGTTCATACTGAAGCCTATAATTTTCTAGCTATACTATTGATACAATAGGCAGCGAAATTTTAAGTGGAATGCCAACTCCCAGGCAAGATATGTTTGAGAGAGGATCAGTAAACATTAAACACCCTTACTCGGCAAACAAGAAAATAGTGGACTTGAGAAATTACTTATAGTTCAGACAGAAAAGAAATATGCTTCTGAAAATCATTGGCCGATTTGCAGTCTTACAAAGGAATACATATACTTAACACATTCACATACGTTAGTAAATATTCAGGGGAGGGGTAATCAGAAATTTGTCTGAAAGTTGGATTTTGCCAGAATCTGTTTCACAGTTCATTATTTGGCCGCCACGTTGGCATACATGACAGGTATCGAAGATGTGATTAAAGGATCATAGATAGCATTATAATTGTCTTTATTAATTTGTGACATATACAATCATTTTGTAAACAAATATACTGGTTAGTGACCAATTCCCGCCGCGTACCAATTCTCGCCATAATAATAATAACTCTGTTAATAATAATTGCCTGATGCTTATTTTCGATCGGGCTTGTCAGCTATAATCACTCTTTTTATTTTTTAAACAGGAACCAAAACTTTGCGTGCGGTCGCAAGTTATTATTAATATGGCGACAGTTGGTACGCAGTGAGAATTGGTCTATAACCAGTATAATTTTTAAAACTATTTTTAACATGAATAATAAAACACGCTGTTAATATCGTTAAAGTCATAACACAATTCCTTGGGAATTTCTCTACATTCATTACTGATAGAAAATACTGATGTACTGGTACAATGAAAATAAATACCATGGTAAACTGGTATACAAGTAATACTGTATACCTCTACCAATTATCCTTAACTGCTGTGTGTTCCTTAGATGTTAGATTTGTCACTTTGATAATTACTGGCTATTATTACAACTGATGATTATCAAAGTGACAAAAGCAAACCACTGAGAAGCATAATACTGTTTAGTGCAGCTTTACATCCAGTCCCTAAAAGTAAGAAAATATGTTAGCCATGGTGGCTTCTCTCTCATGGATTATGAAATGTACTTTGAAAGTGTATCAGGTTAAAACTAGTAGATCATGTGACAGGCTCACTTTCTTTGTAAACAAAGAGCATCTCGTTTAACAACTACAAATTGCTAATGAAGGAATAAGTTATTGCAGTAGGTGGAAAATGCTGTCAAACATTCTATTTTTGAAAGGAAATGTGAAAGCAATTCACCTAAACAAAACGAGGGAGATTCTCTAAATCACTACTGAGAAATTTGATGTCAGAATGATTAGAATAAAGATCATCAGTATACATTCTACTGCATTGGGAAAATGCATTTGCTGGACAGTGATAATTACACTAGCTGTTTGCACCCTGATTTTATTGACAAGGTGGTTTTCGCCACAATTGATGATTATTCATAACATTGATGTAAGTTTTTTCACATTGATTTCATAACATGCCTTCCATACATTATATGTAGTTATTACCCACATGTGTGATCCCTCTCAGGAAGGGGTGGACTTATAAAGGGGATGGGATACCAATGTCCCAGCTAATAAATCAACATTGCATAACATTGCACTAAGGTTGTGGAAGTGTTGTCATACAACATTGAGGCAGCGGGATCTGGTGAACTTGATGGAATGTAGCTACAATGTTGTTGCTTAACACATAATGTAACATTCTTACAACATTATGACAACATTCAGAACCTATATTAAAAAGTGAAGAATGAAAGCTGCTAGTGTTTCTGAAACACATATGCCCCACTGCTGGCAAGAAAATCCAATTAAACATTACAACAGTGTCAACATTACCATTAATCTAGGAGGAGTACATATAGTAGGATTTTCAAGAAATGCTGCCATTATCATCGTATTGGATAACAGATCTGCACCATTTTCATTTGGGACAAATTGAATATCACCAGTCAGTTGACCTTAATAGAATGAATAGCAATAATAAGCCCAGACATACAAGTGCACAAATCATGCAGATATTGAATAAATTTGTGCACTTGGAATATTGTGATGTGTGATAACTCCTGTAAATTAGTTCAAAGCTGCAAATATATAAAAATGAACTCTGCACAGTGTAGAAATTTTATTTAACTGTTAAGATAAACTAAATAAGAATTAAAAAAGATTAAATAGTAAGGATACTTAATTAAGAAGAGACAAGTGTGTATGAGAAAAGAAAATCCAGCATTATTTTACCATGACTTTATTTTCATTTTGATTTTCAGCATTTTGTTAAGATTGAAAATCAGAATCAGTATCCTCCATAGCAAAGACAATCTGTGTCTTTTTCTGCTAAGGCACCTGCAAAATAATTTTAATGCTTGAACAAAGTTATATCTTATCAGAGCTGCTTAATTATGTAAAAGTCGAGTTAACTAGCTTAATGAAACATTCCTTACTTTGCTTGTGCTCCCCTTAAAATCATTAAGCAGGGTTAACTTTTGCAATCGCTTGTCACTTTAGGCGAGTGGATGGTGAAATCAATTTGCTTAAAAGTAGATTTTATTTGTCCTAATAAGTCAATAAAGATCCAAGTCTAAGCTCTTGCCCAGTCAAACAAGATGGATATAAATTGTAATTGTCTATAGGGTACTCTAGTTTTAATAGTCCTGAACACTAGGATAAGCATCAGTTTTATTTGCAATTTAGAAATGTATCCACTTTTGCAAATACATTACATATAAAGACAAAATGAAATAAGAGCTAAAGTGGCTAACCTTGTATTTTGTCTATCTTGATGGTCCCTGAGATGGTTTCTTCGACTTCATTATCCAGGCCTTACTATAATTTTTTCAAGCAGGCTCCTGCAAGAGTAACACTGTTTTTAAAATAAGTTTAACAACAAAAGATACATCAAATTTTTCTGTCATCAATAACCAATGGAATATTTGTAAAATACGCCCTTTGAAATGTGGTTGCAAATGACAATGTGGAAAGGGGGGGGTGTCATGTTGTGAACATGCGTGTTGCATTTGTGCCCCTCTGTTAATTGATTTGGTGATCGTTATCTAGGGAATGACCTCCCTCGATGTTATTGCCCAGTGTGAGTAGATAGATAGAATATTGACAGAGCACTTAGCAAGACTATTGAGAAGAAATAAACAAATATGAGCCCCCTTAAACAATCAAATAAAATAAATTTTATTAATTAATACATAAGCTAAAATTGCAATTACAATCCAACCGATTTACATTAACGGAATTTAATAGCAGTGTTTAATTTACGGATTCATTCATCATAGTAATGAGTGGTGAAAAGAGTACAGTGGCCACGCCTGACTTGCATCATCTGGCGTCGTTCTCTCTTGACTTTGTGTATTCCACATCTAGCGTGTATGCTTGGTTCTTCCTCTTGACCCTTCTATTCTGAACTCTATGTGCGGACTTCCCTCTTGGGCTGTCCTCATCGGGTTTCCTCAGGGAGGATATAGAAAGCTGTTCTCTTAACCCTTTAGCTACTACAGCTGTTTTGCAGTTTCACTAATGCTGAGTGCTATCATATCAGTTACCAAGACTACTGAGGCTGTTTGCTAGGCTGAATACTAGAGCATCATCATGGCTGACTACAGAAATTGACAATAAAAACATGGTTACATTTATATTCATTATTTCATTAGGTTTTGCTGGATTTCAATGAAATAAAAACAGCTTACCTTGTATAATGTCTGTTATTCATATATTTCCACTTTATATACTCCTACATCCCATCATACAATAAATCCTAGTCTTGTAAACTGTTTCGAATCCCGCAAAATAAATCCTCGTCATACGATTCAAAATCACTTACATCTGGTATTGAAACGGGACTAACAACATCTTGTCCATTTTCTAAGAATGATCCATTAAACTCTTCGATATCGCTTGCACTGAACCCTTCAGAGTCACTAATATCTGAATTGGAATCCATTTTTGTTTATCTCAACTACACGTGTTTTGTACATTGCAGGAAAGCCCTTCCCACGTGTCTAAATTTAACCTCTCAGCTTTCAAACTTGTATCAAAATGTTCAGTAACCAGTCCTCTCATTGGTTATGATAATCAAAAATATGTAAACTTCTGTGCTTTCAACCAATCAATGTTTAGTTAACATAGCGGTCATGTCTGCATAGATGTGACACGGGGGTTTCAAGTACTGCTGAACTACGCGCACATAAGCGACACTGGGGTAGTAAACGAGGCTTATCGACACTGTATATATGTGTCAGTGGGGTTCAGGAGCTATTTACAGGTGACGCTCAGATGCAGTAGTTGTAGCTAAAGGGTTAAATGACAAGATTACAACTAAAGCTGTATATGTTTCACCACCTATCCGTATATATAAAATCTCTCACTTCTGTTATTCAGAAATGTAAATAGCTATCAACACTGCATAAATTCTGACATAATGTGACCTTAACAATTAACAGTCCTTACAAATATACTGTATTTGAGGTAAGGTACAATCATTATCTATAGTTACAAATGACCATTGCAGTATACCAAGTCTGACCTTAATTAATAGTTCATTGCTCTTGCCCCACACCTGGCTAGAAATTAACACGTGTGGTGTTTACAAACAATACTGCCGTATATATCTGCATACGTTACTATACGACTTCGTACACCTAGCTAGCCAGTTCCACTCAATAAGATAAATGCTTGTTTACTATTGCATAAGATTCGCTAAATTCTAACTTACAGTAACCAATAACCTGCAAGATCATTTGAGCATTACAAAATCATATATATATATGCAATTATCATTAACTCAAGATAAACTGTATCATCCTGCAGACAAAGGAAACTCATTCATATAACATAAGAAATTCTACACATTGAATGTTTGGATTACATCACAAATCTGTCAATTCTATCAATGAACTAATAACTGTTAAATTAAAGAAATAAATTGCATAACACCCTAACATATCAACAGAGTCCTATGGAATTGAATAACAATACATACATGGATCATAAGCATATCAACCACATTTACATAAAATCAAACAACAAAATAGAAAATTACATGGAAATTAAAATTGCATACCTTAATTCTGTTTCTTTTCCACAAAAACCGTGCGTCCTAGCACCATAGCCTGTCCTTTCCTTTCAAGACAGTTATCTGGCCTCTTTACTTTTTTAATGAGGGAAAACTCTATTCTCAGGTTTTTCCACCAGAGTCTCAAATTCGACTTCTCGCAAGCAAAATTGGACTAAAGAATTCTGAGCCAAGTTGCTACCTTAAATTCAGATTACTTCCAAAGTGTACGCCTTAATTTTAACTGACCAATCGAAAGCAACTGTTCCTAAATTTTTCCCAAAATAATCCTGTCTTTCATCCGATTTTGACAGCCTAGGATATGCTGCAATTAGCTTTACTTTGAAGATCAATTATTTGACATGCGGTCCTTTATGAACAGATACGGTCGTAGTTCTAATGTACTCTATGCCAGTATACCGTTACAATGACTGGGTCAGTTCCACTGAAGCTTAAACATAGGCCCTTTTATGTTTCGGAGATGAAACAATGGAAATAACAAAGTGAACTTTCTCAAAGACTTTTCTGTGGCTTGACTATGATAAAAGTTTAATGCACAATTTATTCAACTTTAGGATCCAATACTTCTTCAAAAGTCGACACATTACACAATGGTAATCATCTTCTCCTGAGTTCATCATCAGTTTTTAAATATCTTAATCTTGTGCAGTTTAAGTCTTTAGTTCTATGAGTGTATGTTACTTGTGGTTCCATGTATATTATATTTATACTCTGTAACAAGGTGCATACTGAATTCTTATCAAAACATGCATACTACATTAGACTTCTGATGTAGTACTCCTTGCCTTAACATAGTAAAGTCAGTTACTGATAACAAGAAAAGTGTTATAGTAACAATGCGTGTGATGTGCACTATACATTTATTACAACTGATTCAGAATATTTCTTTTAAAAATCATAGTTCAGAACTTGATACTGAGCATAATATTTGATAATCTGACATGTGCAAATCAAGGAACAATAATTGCAGATATTGCAATTTGTAAATTACCGGTATGTTATCATCAACTGACTTATATGCTGAAACTGAAAAACATCCAATACATAGCTGTTGTATTTATCTTTAGTTTTGTCCCTTATCATTTTTAGAGTTTTGTAAAAAAAAAAAAAAAAGAATAACTTTTTAAAGAGGCTGATTTTAAGTTTACTTTAAAATCTATTGTTTCCTTAAGATTATTTCTCCAATTATCATTTTGCAGCAGCATCATTTTTCATAAGCAAGATCATGTACATAATAATCAATTCAAAATATAAAAGAAATTTAACAATGAAATAAAGATAGGGCTTGCAAAAATGATGTGCAGATGTTTGCACATTTGGTTGAATATTCCACATGATTCTATAGAAATTTGTATGAATCTCCTATACCCCCTCCAACTAAACAAAGTCCTCCAGACCGAGCTTATCCATGTTATTATGTAGTTAAAAGACTGTATATTTATGTGTACAGTGTTTATTATGAAAAGCTCATGTACATAATTATCACTGAAAAAATACCAGTATTGGATTATTTACCTCCAACTATAATATGGCTCATTCATGTCTGTAATTATCAAAATTCAATTACTTTTAATGTACATTTTCTTCTTTATTTTTACATCTGTGCATATCAGCATATATACATCTGTCTAAACATAAATTTCTTTAGATTTTGGTTGTAAAATGTTTCATTTTTATTGTATTTGATATTTTTAAAAAGATCTTGGACAACAGTAAATCTTGTGCTCTTGAGCTAAGCACAAGCGCAAATCAAAAGCATTAACGCCAAGCATTTACCACAAAAACACATCCACATCCTCAATATTTTTCTTTGCACCCCGCTCCAGTGTATCAATATCGTTTATTCGATATGAGTCAAATAAAGGTCACACAAATAAGCCAACAAAAATTTATCATTTTATGTATAGATTGAACATGTTGGCATATAGACCATGGTGTTTACATGTGTGTGAATTCATCAACAGATGTGATAGAACAAACAGCCAAAGAAGAATCTCTGTATCACAGTAGAAATGTTAGTTTTCTGCAACAAAAAATTATAGATTAATTAATCAACATTAATACCTTGCTGGTTCAGTATAGTTGAAAACAGAAGATAATTCATTGTCTCATCCACAAGTGTTATTCTGCTGCCAGAATAAGAACTACAAACTTTGTTGCATAGAGTCATAAAAAAAATTTGAAAGGCAAAGCTGATGTATAAAAAGCTTGCAACATTCATTCAGTTGTTTCTTTTGAAAATAAAAATGAAAAATCTTTGAAACAATGATTGCTCCCCCTCATACTGTAAAATTAAACACAACATTGGTACAATATAAAAATTTTACATATTACCGTTGTAAAAATGACACTATTTGTTGCACATGCTGTTATGCTCAGTGCTCATACATGCCATTTGTAATACACGTATTGTTTAATGTTTATATCGTAGGACTATTAAGATTATGCTCATGTTTAATATTTGAGAAATGTTGCTAGAACATTGTTTACCCACATAACCAAATCACAACCTTACAGCAACATTGTGAAAATGTTCTGTGATAGTTGGGGTAATACATTACCTGTTGTTATTGCATAGCTTGTTATTCTGGGTTGGAATTACCATTGTCCTTATAATAAGACTTTATCCTCCCAAGGATGAATGTCCACATACAGTTCTGTAAAGAATCCAGAACATGGCACAGACCCAGTCTGCTGCCTATGTCACCAATGCATTTGCCATTGTCCTGATCTTATTTGAGGACATCATTTGCATCTGCAGTTTTGCAACATCACTCCGAGAATTGTGCCATCAGTTCACATTAAATCGCACATCAGGAAAATTAATACGGGTTTCCATATTATTCAGAGGTTTTTCCCTCAGTCCTGTATTTCTTGTATACATAGGTTGCTTTACTCCTTCCAATTTGGGTCAACAAGTACTGAGAGTGAGACATGCTGGCCAAATGCAGTGGGAAGGTAGACAAAGTCAACAGTAACTATCATGGTCTGGAATCAAACCCATTAAGTCTGTTTGAAAGTCAGGCACACATATGACTATAAAACAGTTTGAACCAGCTACATGTGGCCAGTTAGTAAGTGGCCTCGTATACCTAAACAGGTACAATATTTTCATCAAGAAAATCATTAATAACAATGTAATTGAGAATTCTCATCATTTGATGTTTAAAGCTTCATAATGAATAGAAAAATCTTCATCATATTGAACCAAAATTATTAGAATGTCATACTGAACAAGCATTTTGGAATAACTACACCAATATGGACACACATCAGTTACTGAGGTCTTGTTAGGGTAATCAGGTCTGTATCTCAAGAAATCTATCTGCCAGGACAAGTTTTTGAGCAAAGTTTCCGAGTGCATTGATCAGGCCAAGAGGCACTCCACATCTGAGATCTGTGATGCAAAATGGAGAATCTTTTGCGATTGGTGCAGTAGGAAACGCATTAATCATAGCTGTCCATCTTTGAGTGCCATAGCTGATTTCTTCTCTTCCTTTTTGAAGAGAAACATAGCTTGATTTCTTCTATGAATGACTATAGGACAGCCCTATCAAACACACTCAAGTTTTGTAGAGTTCTTACTATCAGTTCAGATTCTCACATTGCCAGCTTGTTAGGTATTTTGAGTTACATGGACCAGTGTCTTGCTCACTTGTTCCAGAATGGAACAACATGTGTGTCATGTGGTCATTAACTAAAACCCACTGTGAGACTTGGGGTTAAGCTTCCTTTGAGAATCTTATCCTCAAGACCATTTTCTTGCAGTCCTTAGCTTCCATGAGACAAAGGAGTGAGCTTCATGCCTCATCTTTTGACCAAGGCTGTGTAAGATTTGATGGCAATTACAAGTCAGTATCAATCCCTTGCCAACCAGGTTTCTTAGCTAGGAACCAGTGAATTTTGGTCATGCCACTTCCTACAGAGATCCACAGTCTCAGCTATATCTGCAAAGACTGACTTTTATGCCCAGTTAGGGTATTAAGATTCTACTTGGCTGCTGTGCTAAAAGGAAAAGAAAGGGTACAAAATTACTTTCCACCCTTTAAAGGGCTCTGCTGATTCACTATTTCTAGGTAGACTAATAAAATAGTCAAGAGATCCTATCAGTCTCTAACCAGCAGGAATCCTACATTCATGAGGAAAAAAGCCAATGAGATCTGAGCTGTTGTTACCTCATGGGCCTATCTAACTCTTTCATCATTGGATGATGTTATGAAGGCCACATTTTTGTGATCACACATAACCTCCTTTTACCTTCATTCCTTGGCACACTGGAGCATAGGCTATGGACCATAATCGTGCACAAAAAGTATCTGAAGCAGATTCTAACTTACATTAGTGGACTTCGTGCTATGAGGGTGAGTATATCCTTATTTATATAAGTTTTTGAGGCCATCGGTCTCCCACCACACTAGCAAATTCAGCTGTGCAGTACAGACAGGTAATATATTAACAATATTAAATGTAGACTGATGATCAGTTACCTCTAAATAATTTAGTGTGACAATTTATGCAGTATGTCTGAAAATTTTGTCTCTATGCAGTCAGTGATTAGCAAGATATTTAAGTTTATATGTACATGTTCAAATATTCCTCCCAGGCCTTATACAACTTGGTCAGTTTCCTTAAGTTTATATGTAGATGTCCAAATATTCCTCCTAGGCTATGTACAACTTTGGCAGTTTCCTTGAGTTCATGTGATGTCACAAGAGGAAGTATAGTATAGTATTGATCATATCGGATGATTTTACCATAAAGAAATCGGTTATCTTCCATTTTGACATTCATAAAACTTGCTGTTTCTTATGCCCTATAAACTTCTGTTATGGCTGATCAATGGATCAGTTTGTTATACAAATAAATCAAGGAGACAATTAAATCAGAATTCCTGGATAGTTTCTGCAAAAACTGCAGCAGATCTCAATCATTTAGATGCTTAAATTCAAACACTAAATTGACCATAGTAGAGCTTGATTCAGATCATCTGCTATCAACAATGCAGAGCAAGAGGAAAGCTCTCATTTTTCAGTGTGAACTGAAGATTGTCGCACAAACTGATGACACAGAAAGTCAGCATCTCATCATCAGGGCATGTGGAAGGGAGCTGGAGTCAGAAAAAGAGATTAAAGGAACTGAAATTCCAAGACAAGTGGTTGGGTACCTACGACTGGAATGAACAAAATGGAGGGATGCTATGTGTTTTCTGTCGATGATATAAAAAATGATCATCTATTTAATATTTACCTGCTCAGTAAATTCAGTTAAGTTAAGCAGTTGGGGGTGGGGATGGGGGTAAACTAATTTTAATGATGTAATACTGTCAGTATTGCTAGATTGGACAGCACACTGGGTGTCAGTATTGCTAGACTGGACAGCACTTTGGGTCTGTGTAATGTTCTGGTTAAAAGGACAAAGGTAATTTTGTCCCAGAAGACCAAGCTAGGCAAAGCTGACAGGTAAATATTATATCATTAAAATTGGTTTTATCCACCCACCCCACACACATACACACAAAAAATACATGTGAATTGCAGAAGTAACTTAGGTAATACATATTGGTCATAAATTTTAAAAGAATTTTATACTTTTTTGCTTTATTGTTTATTTTACTCTTCCTCTATTGACAAATCACTTTGCTGCGGCAATTTTTATCTTTTTGTCTTTAACTTAATGCATTGTATGACACATCCTCATTAGTGCAACTAGTGCCCCAGTTTTTAATGGATTGACATGAAACTAAGTAAATATTATTGGCTTTACGTTAAACTGTGCATATCAGCAAATATCACTTTTCTCCTGCAGTCTTTAAAGTTATTGCAGCTAACTGCAGTGTATGACACAAGCATGTTACCACATCTAGTCTTGCAGTTTTTGATGAATTGTCTTGAAAGTAGGTAAATATTATGATCATCACTTGAAGATGCACATATCGACAAACCAGTCTGCTCCTGCAATTTTCTTTTAGTGTTATTACCCTTGCAGCTCACTGCTGTATTTGATAGAAGTTTGTGAACACAACCTGTCATGTGGGTTGTTTTTAATGGATTGCTGTACAATATGATACATATTATTGTCATCATTTAAAGATGTGCATATTGCCAGATCTTTTTGCTCTCTTGATTTTTGAAGGAGTTATTGCCCTTTTTTAATTGCAGCTGGAGGCGATGATTGATGGAATTTTGTGAATGCAACTACTGCAGTTTTTAGTAGATTGTTTTGAAACTTAGTACAGTGTGATCCCACTATAACATGGTAATTGGGGGCCATAGAACCCAACCATGTCATAGACCAAACAGTGTTATAAGCAACAAGGTCAGTTAGGTGAAGAAAATGATGCATGTACCAAAAAAGATGGTGGAGGGGGGTAACAAAAGTGGGTGCAAAAATACATGCTTGTGATTAAATGAAGACAAAACCAATCTGAAATACACTTGTATATTAACAACTTATATTTGTGTAGTATAGTCAATAATGCGTCAAGTACAATCCATGAATTGAAGTATTGATCACATGTTCTAAAATTCATGTATCGGTCACATCCCATTTGAAAACACAAATAAAACATATATAAAGAATGGTAGTTTGATTTAATCTGTATCCCATTGTCAATAAACACTGTCACTAAACAATTCACTAGGATAATTATCGCCAATAGCAAGTGGCTTCAGTTGTTTTCATGGTACATGTACTTAAACTGTCCTAGATTTTGGCCAGCTGGAAACAACAATCATGTTAACGAGGCTACCCAAGGGATGAGGCTAGTCATAGGGAATTTAAAACATGTGAACAAATTAAAAAGTAACTTGACCGCCAGCAGTTTGTGGTTTCAAAAGATTGGAAATTTAATTTGCGTTTTATGATGCTGTTAATAGCAGTCATAAACATAAATGTTTATCCTTCAAAAAGGAAACTTTCTAGGCACAATAAATGTCTTCTGGTAACTTTGGAAAATGCAAAAATCCATCAGATTCCATAGTAATTTTTTTATGTTAGGTGCTGACTTCCTCTGATGAAAGGTGCTTTGTTTTTCTTCAAGATTGTAGTCAGCTTGCTTTGATGAAAGCTGCATATGTTATAGTATTTATATAGAATGATTGGTGCTTCAAAGGTAATCAGTTTCTTCGAAATTTAAGCAAAAAATAATTTTCAGGGTACATATTTAAAAAATTAGCTATTGTTTGGTAAATTGTAGTCATTCCTGTTCCTGCTTTCAAAGGTTGGTCAATTGTAACTAGTCTGATACCATGACTTTTTGAGTGGATCAACAGCGTACAGTACTTAGGCCAGATGTCAGTATAAAAGGATTATGATGCAACAGTGCACTGTCAAGATAGTTTGTCAATATGAATAAAGGATTCATTTATGTAACAATAGGTAGATCCCAGTGCATTTTATATCCAAGTTTCTGGCTTCCTTCATGGTGCATTTGAATTGAAGTTTAAACAGTTAATAATGTTGTTGCAATAAAAAAATTGCCAGATGGTATATTTTGTTGAAAAAATATTGCAGTTGGCGACATTGGCAAAGTTCAGTTTGATCCCTGAATAAATATTTTTACAGACCATTTTTCATACTTTTAAGAAGAAAAAAAAATGTATTTTAAAGTACAAGAAAAATAAATGCATATGTAATTTCAGTAGCCACGACACAACCGTGTTTTATCCAAATGGAGCATGCTATAGTACGGTCACACTGTACATATAATCACCATCAGAAGATATGCATGTTTTATCAGTCATATATATACTGTATATATATATATATATATATATATATATATATATATATATATATATATATATATAGAATTGTGATAAAAAGCAACACAGACATCGATAATTCTGTGCAACTAGTTTCACATTTGATACATGCTTCTTCAGGCACAAAAAATGTTTTAAAAGAAACGGATGACGTCTTTATATTTTAAAATAACAGTTACGTCATTATGTAAAGTCATAAATGATATACATCATCATAACAATTATATATATATGACAGGATCTAAAAGATATACGAGTCTGTAATGAAACCTGAATCAGTGAAATAATAAAATAGAGACAAACAGTCATACATATAATTATATTGTTATAAAGGATAAACAATTTATCAATTAAAAAAAAAAAAAAATATTTTATACAATTTTATATAGTGCATTGGTATTAAGGCCATTATAATACAAAGTATCTAATTTATGAATCCAGTAAGTTTCTTTTATGAGTCTATTCATGTCTCCATGCACAATATCTGTTGGCATGAAAGAAAAATCGAGTAGAGAGTGATTATTGGTATTAAAACGTGTTGAAATATTAGAGGAGAACTGAGGATCTCTATAATTTTTTTTATATGACAGTGATGATTATTCATTCTCTTAGAAACTTGTTGAAGTTTTTGTCCAACATATTGCATATTACATTTTTTACAGGTTATCAAATAAATCGGGGTTTGATCCCTGGCCGAGTCATACCAAAGAATTTATAAAATGGTACTAACAGCTGCCTCACTTGGCACTCAGCATTAAGAGGTTAGTGTTAGGACTGGTTGGCCTGGTGTCAGGATAATGTGACTGGGTGGGACATCATGCCACATGTCTGCGGCATAATGCCTCAGTGCTAGACATCACTATAAACTGTCACATTGCAGACATCGTAGCGGTATGACTGAAAAATTGTTAAAGCTACGTTAAAATCTAAATCACACACACACAGAGGTTATCAAATAAATCACATCAGTTGATATGCAGTTAGTGTTACAACATAGAGAAAATACCTCTTTTGTATTAGCGCTACTCAAAGAAGCACTTTCTCTTATGTTTGCACACTGAGAGCACCGGTGTCTATTACATTTAGATGACAAGAATTGTCTTTTTCTATTTTCTGTCTGTTTAGTTCTAATTAGAAAATCTTGCAAATTCTTCGGTCTTCTATAAGCAAGAATTGGTTTATATTTGTAAAGTGATTTTACGCTGGTTTTATTTGACAAATTTAGGAGACTCCAATATTTATTAATTATAATTCCCATATTAGGTAACGAAGGATTATATTGTATTGTGAAAGGAATTATATTTTTCTCTATTGTACGATTTACTATGTTTAAAGCCTCCTGTTGAGTAAAATTACGGGCTTTGTTCAGCGCAGAATCAATGATATGTTTAGGATAATTTCTGTTTTGGAAATATGTTTTTAAATCAATCAGCGAATTCTCTAATTGACAATCATCTGAAATAATGCGTCGGTATCTTTTGGCCTAGCTACATGGTACACCGTTTTTACATGACATGGGATGACATGAAGAATATTCCACATACTGGTAGATATTAGTTTCCTTGACATGAATATTTGTAGAGATAGTGTTATCAATATTTTTTATTACATTTACATCTAAAAAAGAAACATGCATACAAGATGCAATATAAGTAAATTTAATCGTCGGATGAAAATGATTTAGGCGATCAATGAATTTTTCCAGTTCTTCAGTTGAGTGGTTCCAGATCATAAATATGTCATCTAAAAATCTAACCCAAACAGATGGATTAAACTTTTCTTTTTGAAGGAAATCTTTTTCTAATTTACCCATGAAAAGAGAAGCGTATGAAGGAGCATGATTCAATATATTTATTATATTTAATAATAATTTGCCACATTTATCTGTAAATAAAAATTGTGACCAAAGTTGAAATGGAATCCATTCACAAATATCCAGATTTTTATTACCTTTCTTCGCAGAAGTCGTTTATATGAGGAGTACACTAAGCAGTTGGGCTCAGTAATCCAGCAATGGGAGGTTGATGTTGAGAAGATTAAAGACCAGGAGGAAAAATTAACAGTAATATCACTTTTATCTACCTTTCTTAGAGAAATATTATTTACCAGTAGAATACACTGAACACAAAGAAAGAAAGAACAAAAGCAGCATTTTCATCCAAATAAAATATTGGACCTGAAACAGCTGTTAAATCATCTATGTTTTGACCTCATATTCCAAGCACACAAGACTCTCACATATTTCATCCTCAGTCAGATAAATCTGAAATGTCATGTGTCAAAAAAGGATTTACAGCAGTGTTCAATCCTTCATTTTCACTATGTTCAACATCAATCATGTTTTGCAATGTCATCATTTCCAAATCCTTTAAAACATGCACCAGATTTGTCAGAATCAAAGAAGGTTGGCATTTTGTTTAACTTTCCACATTTGACCTGTCATGTACAACTAATTACAAAAGACTTTTAATTTTATGTAAGGACTACTTTCATTGGCTAAAGAAGAGGAACTTTTCAAGATGGAGACCACATCAGCCAGGAATAACATAAGATATGGTGACTGGGTGGTCTCCATCAACCTTCAGAATGTATGCATACCTTAACATCCCTATCATTTCTTCTCACATGAAGTACCAGTTTATTCTGTGATGGGGAGGTTTTCCAGTTTCATACTCTGTCATGCAGCCAAGCCTATACATCCTGAGTTTTTACGAGGGTAATGGAAGCAGTTGCCATACACTTAAGGTTACTGGGGATCCCTGTCCTATAATATTTCAATTGGTTGATCCACAATGGCTAGCTGGAGTCCTCGGACTAGATCTGATCAGTCTCGTTGTTGATCCATAGTGACCAGGTTGGGTCTTTTACCAACCTTAGAGAAATTGGAGCTTTCTTCATCTCCAGATTTCATCTACATGGGGATGAATTTTCTTATGAATAGAGGATTAGTCCATGTCCCTTGGGACAGAGTAAACAAGATCCTGACCTTTTGGAGGCACTGAGAGCAAAGACCACATTGTCAGGTTCTCTGTTTCTGTCTCTTCTGGGAACCATGAACTTTGCAGCGGAGTTAATTTCCCCAGGTAGATTGCACTTGCACCCTCTTAAATTTACCCTTATAGCAAATTAGAACCTGCACAGGGACCCTTTGACTGATCAGATTTCTTTAGGTCTGGATTTCCACCATCATCTGAATTGGCAGACAAATTGAAACCAGTTTTGAGCGAAAGTCCCCATATGTGCCCCAGAACCCCACTCCTATCTATTTGCAGGCCCATCAGATACCTGATGGGATGCTCGTGGGCCATTTCTTCAGAGTTTGTGGCCCTAGGAAGAATCACGCCTGCAATTTGAAAATGATGGTCTCATCTGTCAAGAGGTCAGTGGTAGCATAGCTCAAACAGCAAGGAGGTACATGTTCCTTCTCTCTACATTGAGGTTTGTAACCACCTTGACTGTGCAACTTTGGAACGGATTACCCTCCAAGTTCACCACATTCCCAGCAGCAAGAATATTTTTGCAAGCAATATGCCCAGGATTGGCAAAATAGTCCTCACAGATTGGTTTCTGCACGAATCCATAGCAGATTCCATCTTAAGTCACTGATGGGAGACCCTTGGTAGACTTGTTGCAACAAGGCTAAACAACAATATTCCTTTTTAAATTTCCCCCGTCCCAGACCAGAGAGCCAGGGCAGTGGACGCTTTCAGCCTGAAGTGGGATCATCTGTTCACTTATGCCATCCCACCTTTCAGGATGGTTCCACAGGTTGTTATAAAAGTAAGGACCTTCACATAGTTAAACAGTCTTCTGGATTTGCAGGTAGACCAGTGGGGCTTTTAAGTAGATTACATCCTGATTCCACCTAAAATTCAGGTGGAATCTGCCTAAAAATTTTGTCCAGGTAAATTTTTAAAAAGTAACAGTTGCAACTTGAGTGAGAGGCAGCATGCATATTGTATCTGTCAGCTGTTCAGTAAACCTAATAGGTAGATAGGGGAAAAGGTTGAGTTTCTGCTCATTTTGATTAAATGGCATCATTTCGGTTATTGTATACCATGTACATGTTTAGA